>ONZH01018349.1:0-34436 GCA_900303285.1 Rhinella marina | reverse complement strand
AAATTTTTATGTGCTTCGCCTGCTCCTGCACTGTAACTCGGTCACTCTGTAGTCACAGCCATACAGGGCCACGATAAATTTTTATGTGCTTCGCCTGCTCCTGCACTGTAACTCGGTCACTCTGTAGTCACAGCCATACAGGGTCACGCTAAAATTTTTATGTGCTTCGCCTGCTAATGCACTGTAACTAAGTCACTCTGTAGTCACAGCCATACAGGGCCACGATAAATTTTTATGTGCTTCGCCTGCTCCTGCACTGTAACTCGGTCACTCTGTAGTCACAGCCATACAGGGCCACGATAAATTTTTATGTGCTTCGCCTGCTCCTGCACTGTAACTCGGTCACTCTGTAGTCACAGCCATACAGGGCCACGATAAATTTTTATGTGCTTCGCCTGCTCCTGCACTGTAACTCGGTCACTCTGTAGTCACAGCCATACAGGGCCACGATAAATTTTTATGTGCTTCGCCTGCTCCTGCACTGTAACTCGGTCACTCTGTAGTCACAGCCATACAGGGCCTCGATAAATTTTTTATGTGCTTCGCCTGCTCCTGCACTGTAACTCGGTCACTCTGTAGTCACAGCCATACAGGGTCACGCTAAATTTTTATGTGCTTCGCCTGCTCCTGCACTGTAACTCGGTCACTCTGTAGTCACAGCCATACAGGGCCACGATAAATTTTTATGTGCTTCGCCTGCTCCTGCACTGTAACTCGGTCACTCTGTAGTCACAGCCATACAGGGCCACGATAAATTTTTATGTGCTTCGCCTGCTCCTGCACTGTAACTCGGTCACTCTGTAGTCACAGCCATACAGGGCCACGATAAATTTTTTATGTGCTTCGCCTGCTCCTGCACTGTAACTCGGTCACTCTGTAGTCACAGCCATACAGGGCCACGATAAATTTTTTATGTGCTTCGCCTGCTCCTGCACTGTAACTCGGTCACTCTGTAGTCACAGCCATACAGGGCCACGATAAATTTTTATGTGCTTCGCCTGCTCCTGCACTGTAACTCGGTCACTCTGTAGTCACAGCCATACAGGGCCACGATAAATTTTTATGTGCTTCGCCTGCTCCTGCACTGTAACTCGGTCACTCTGTAGTCACAGCCATACAGGGTCACGATAAATTTTTATGTGCTTCGCCTGCTCCTGCACTGTAACTCGGTCACTCTGTAGTCACAGCCATACAGGGCCACGATAAATTTTTATGTGCTTCGCCTGCTCCTGCACTGTAACTCGGTCACACTGTAGTCACAGCCATACAGGGCCACGATAAATTTTTATGTGCTTCGCCTGCTCCTGCACTGTAACTCGGTCACTCTGTAGTCACAGCCATACAGGGCCACGATAAATTTTTATGTGCTTCGCCTGCTCCTGCACTGTAACTCGGTCACTCTGTAGTCACAGCCATACAGGGTCACGCTAAATTTTTATGTGCTTCGCCTGCTCCTGCACTGTAACTCGGTCACTCTGTAGTCACAGCCATACAGGGCCACGATAAATTTTTATGTGCTTCGCCTGCTCCTGCACTGTAACTCGGTCACTCTGTAGTCACAGCCATACAGGGGCCACGCTAAATTTTTATGTGCTTCGCCTGCTCCTGCACTGTAACTCGGTCACTCTGTAGTCACAGCCATACAGGGCCACGATAAATTTTTATGTGCTTCGCCTGCTCCTGCACTGTAACTCGGTCACTCTGTAGTCACAGCCATACAGGGCCACGATAAATTTTTTATGTGCTTCGCCTGCTCCCTGCACTGTAACTCGGTCACTCTGTAGTCACAGCCATACAGGGCCACGATAAATTTTTATGTGCTTCGCCTGCTCCTGCACTGTAACTCGGTCACTCTGTAGTCACAGCCATACAGGGTCACGCTAAATTTTTATGTGCTTCGCCTGCTCCTGCACTGTAACTCGGTCACTCTCTGTAGTCACAGCCATACAGGGCCACGATAAATTTTTATGTGCTTCGCCTGCTCCTGCACTGTAACTCGGTCACTCTGTAGTCACAGCCATACAGGGCCACGATAAATTTTTATGTGCTTCGCCTGCTCCTGCACTGTAACTCGGTCACTCTGTAGTCACAGCCATACAGGGCCACGATAAATTTTTATGTGCTTCGCCTGCTCCTGCACTGTAACTCGGTCACTCTGTAGTCACAGCCATACAGGGCCACGATAAATTTTTTTATGTGCTTCGCCTGCTCCTGCACTGTAACTCGGTCACTCTGTAGTCACAGCCATACAGGGCCACGATAAATTTTTATGTGCTTCGCCTGCTCCTGCACTGTAACTCGGTCACTCTGTAGTCACAGCCATACAGGGTCACGCTAAATTTTTTATGTGCTTCGCCTGCTCCTGCACTGTAACTCGGTCACTCTGTAGTCACAGCCATACAGGGCCTCGATAAATTTTTATGTGCTTCGCCTGCTCCTGCACTGTAACTCGGTCACTCTGTAGTCACAGCCATACAGGGCCACGATAAATTTTTTATGTGCTTCGCCTGCTCCTGCACTGTAACTCGGTCACTCTGTAGTCACAGCCATACAGGGGCCACGATAAATTTTTTATGTGCTTCGCCTGCTCCTGCACTGTAACTCGGTCACTCTGTAGTCACAGCCATACAGGGCCACGATAAATTTTTATGTGCTTCGCCTGCTCCTGCACTGTAACTCGGTCACTCTGTAGTCACAGCCATACAGGGCCCTCGATAAATTTTTATGTGCTTCGCCTGCTCCTGCACTGTAACTCGGTCACTCTGTAGTCACAGCCATACAGGGTCACGCTAAATTTTTATGTGCTTCGCCTGCTCCTGCACTGTAACTCGGTCACTCTGTAGTCACAGCCATACAGGGCCACGATAAATTTTTATGTGCTTCGCCTGCTCCTGCACTGTAACTCGGTCACTCTGTAGTCACAGCCATACAGGGCCACGATAAATTTTTATGTGCTTCGCCTGCTCCTGCACTGTAACTCGGTCACTCCTGTAGTCACAGCCATACAGGGCACGATAAATTTTATGTGCTTCGCCTGCTCCTGCACTGTAACTCGGTCACTCTGTAGTCACAGCCATACAGGGCCACGATAAATTTTTATGTGCTTCGCCTGCTCCTGCACTGTAACTCGGTTACTCTGTAGTCACAGCCATACAGGGCCTCGATAAATTTTTATGTGCTTCGCCTGCTCCTGCACTGTAACTCGGTCACTCTGTAGTCACAGCCATACAGGGCCACGATAAATTTTTATGTGCTTCGCCTGCTCCTGCAGCTGTAACTCGGTCACTCCTGTAGTCACAGCCATACAGGGCCACTATAAATTTTTATGTGCTTCGCCTGCTCCTGCCAGTGTAACTCGGTCACTCTGTAGTCACAGCCATACAGGGCCACTATAAATTTTATGTGCTTAGCCTGCTCCTGCACTGTAACTCGGTCACTCTGTAGTCACAGCCATACAGGGCCTCGGCATAAATTTTTATGTGCTTGCCTGCTCCTGCACTGTAACTCGTCACATCTGTAGTCACAGCCATACAGGGCACGATTAAATTTTTTATGTTGCTTCGGCCTGCTCCTGCACTGTAACTCGGTCACTCTGTAGTCACAGCCAATACAGGGCCACGAATAAATTTTTATGTGCTTCGCCTGCCTCCTGCAGTGTAACTCGGTCACTCTGTAGTCACAGCCATACAGGGCCACGATAAATTTTTATGTGCTTCGCCTGCTCCTGCAGTGTAACTCGTCACTCTCGTAGTCACAGCCATACAGGGCCACGATAAATTTTTATGTGCTTCGCCTGCTCCTGCACTGTAACTCGGTCACTCTGTAGTCACAGCCATACAGGGCCACGATAAATTTTTACTGTGCTTCGCCTGCTCCTGCACTGTAACTCGGTCACTCTGTAGTCACAGCCATACAGGGCCACGATAAATTTTTATGTGCTTCGCCTGCTCCTGCAGTGTAATCGGTCACTCGTAGTCACAGCCATACAGGGTCACGCTAAATTTTTATGTGCTTCGCCTGCTCCTGCACTGTAACTCGGTCACTCTGTAGTCACAGCCATACAGGGTCACGCTAAATTTTTATGTGCTTCGCCTGCTCCTGCACTGTAACTCGGTCACTCTGTAGTCATAGCCATACAGGGCCACGATAAATTTTTATGTGCTTCGCTGCTCCTGCACTGTAACTCGGTCACTCTGTAGTCACAGCCATACAGGGCACGATAAATTTTTATGTGCTTTCGCCTGCTCCTGCACTGTAACTCGTTACTCTGTAGTCACAGCCATAACAGGGTCTCGATAAAATTTTATGGTGCTTCGCCTGCTCCTGCACTGTAACTCGGTCACTCTGTAGTCACAGCCATACAGGGCCACGATAAATTTTTATGTGTTTCACCTGCTCCTGCACTGTAACTCGGTCACTCTGTAGTCACAGCCATACAGGGCCACGATAAATTTTTATGTGCTTCGCCTGCTCCTGCAGTGTAACTCGGTCACTCTGTAGTCACAGCCATACAGGGCCACGATAAATTTTTATGTGCTTCACCTGCTCCTGCACTGTAACTCGGTCACTTTGTAGTCATAGCCATACAGAGGCCACGATAAATTTTTTATGTGCTTCGCCTTCACCTGCACTGTAACTCGGTCACTCTTGTAGTCACAGCCATACAGGGCCTCGATAAATTTTATTGTTCTTCGCCTGCTCCTGCACTGTAACTCGTCACTCTGTTGTCAACAGCCATACAGGGTCACGCTAAAATTTTTATGTGCTTTCGCGCTGCTCCTGCACTGTAACTCGGTCACTCTGTAGTCACAGCCATACAGGGTCACGCTAAATGTTTATGTGCTTCGCCTGCTCCTGCACTGTAACTCGGTCACTCTGTAGTCACAGCCATACAGGCCATGATTAAATTTTTAGGTGCTTTGCCTGCTCCTGCACTGTAACTCGGTCACTCTGTAGTCACAGCCATACAGGGCCACGATAAATTTTTATGTGCTTCGCCTGCTCCTGCACTGTAACTCGGTCACTCTGTAGTCACAGCCATACAGGGCCACGATAAATTTTTATGTGCTTCGCCTGCTCCTGCACTGTAACTCGGTCACTCTGTAGTCACAGCCATACAGGGTCACGCTAAATTTTTATGTGCTTCGCCTGCTCCTGCAGTGTAACTCGGTCACTCTGTAGTCACAGCCATACAGGGCCAGCCTGCAAGGCCCAGATGGCCCTCTGTTTGATGTGTTTTCCATCTTTTCTGAGGTTTCCAGGTTTTCACCCAGCCTTCCCTAGGCCTTGGTCCCCTGCAAAAAATGCTCGAGTCTTCCATTGACTTCAATGGGGTTCGTTATTCAAAACGAGCACCCGAGCATCGGGAAAAATTCGACTCGAATAAGGAGCACCCGAGCATTTTAGTGTTTGCTCATCTCTAGTTTCTATGCCAATGCTAATTGTGAATGAAACAACACCTCAGCCATTAACACTGTGCGCTGGGGACCACCTACCTACCAGTTAACTGCCATATTGTGCCAAAACAAATGGCAGTGCTAGCAGACAAATTGGAGAGATTACAAGAAGAATAAAAAAGGTCCAGCAAGATGCAGCTGCAAAGGTACTGTGGAATGTAGGGATACTATGAGGACATGTAGTTCTTTACTACAGTGTCTTGTTGTGAATCATCATATAGTGAGACTGACATCAGCATTGTGTTTTGCAGCTTTTGGCGGTGCACATTGAGGCAGTATGCAGTGTTAAAGAATCCCTCAGGACACATTAAGATTTATACCCATCACAGCTCCATTAATAACTGAAGCCATGATAGTTGTGTGAACAGAGACTTACTCATCTCTTGTGTATTGCGCATTAAGGGCTCATGCACATGAATATATTTTTTGTTCCGTTTCCATTCCGTCTTTTTTGTGGCCCATATGCGGAAACATTCACTTCAATGGGTCAGCATTAAAAACAGAATTTACTCCGTGTGCATTGTGTTTCCATATGTCTGCATGGCTGTTCCACAAAAAATAGAATGTCCTATTACAGACACGGATAGGATAGTTCTACTATAGTCTGGATGTTCCATTCTGCAAAATGAGGAATGCACACGGCCGGTAACCATGTTTTGCGCATCTGCAATTTGAGGCGACAATCATGTGCATAAGCCCTAAGATCTAAACGCAACACAGCTCCATTAATAACTAAAGCCAGGGTAGTTGTGTGAACAGAGCCTTACTCATCTCTTGTGTGTTGCAGGTTTTCCACTTAATCCAAATGGGTCAAGCCGCATTCGCTATCTTTCTGGAGGTCGCCACCTTCAGATCTCAGTAGCTGTGAAGATGGATGAAGCAGTATACACTTGCACTGCTATAAACACAGCAGGGATTGCGACACAGAAGTATAATGTGACCGTTTACGGTAAATATTAATACAATATTAATGTCATCCTCAGCGACATTTCCAATGCTAATTATTATATATAGTATAACATAGTGGATGATATTGGGGGAGATTTATCAAAACTGATGTAATGGAAAACTGAGTTAGTTGCCAGCAGCAACCAATCAGATTCCACCTTTCATTTTCCATCTGAAAATTGCTATGGGCAACTGAGGCAGTTTTGCTTTACACAGTTATGGTAAAGTTGTCCTTGTGTTTTAACAAATATTTATCTACAGAGAAAAACAGCTGGAAGTATTAATATAAAATGACAATAAAGGCATCTGCTGCATTACATGTCACGTTACTGTGTTAATACTGCAAACAAAACAGGTGACCCAGTGTCCTTCAGTCACCACTTCCAGTACCAACATCAATTTTAACCAGTGTCCTCTTACATGAATGATATAACTAGCAGGTGAAAATGGTCAGTCAGACCAGTCATTAGCGGTAATGAATGAATACACTGGACATCCCATTCCAGGTGAAAAAATGGATAGTTACATAGCAGAGCTGTATTAGAAAATAGCTGTAGGAGAATAGCTGTGGAATATGTCATCCAATAGAACATGATGCCACTATTTATTCTATTTGTCAGACTTATACAGAATCTGACAGAAATAAACTCTTTGCAGGAATATGCATGGCCCATAGACTTCTATGGGATACTGCAGCATAGCTGCTAAGAGTCCATGGAACCGTGATATATAGTTGTGTGTAACATCACAGATCGATGAAGTTTAATACTTTTCTACAGGCTACACTTTATACAGTGATCCGTAGCGCTTCTTTACTGTATCTGCCATATGATCTGAGGCCACCAACATAAAATCCAAATGAATCCCGGATTAAATCAAGACAGACTGGGGCAGATTTACTGATCCTGCCTAAAATGTAGATAGTGTATACTACAAGCAGTGTAAAGATGCCCTGGATTTATCATAGTGATTCCGGCTGGATGGTAAATTTGGAGTGTGGATAGACACTTTTATTTTACTTTACACCACCTATTGGTTGGCTTACTTTGGTGTAAAATGGTGTATCTTAATCCATAGCCCCTTCCCTGTATAACCGCACCTCTTCCCTGCCACAAAACCACAACCACTTGGTTACTTGATTCAGAATTATGTCTTAAATGAGAGACATTGTGATTAAAAGCACACTAAATTTTGACACAAGTTACACCAGCATTCAGTTGCAGTCATGATAGTACATGTGGACCCTTGATTGTAGTGCCTAGTAGCGTAGATACTTAATTATTTCAGCAGAAGAATAATGGTTATGTTACTTACATAGTAACATAGTTTATAAGGCCGAAAAAAGACATCTGTCCATCCAGTTCGGCCTGTTATCCTGCAAGTTGATCCAGAGGAAGGCAAAAAACCCTGTGAGGTAGAAGCCAATCTTCCTCACTTTAGGGGAAAAAATTCCTTTCAGACTCCAATAAGGCAATTAGAATTACTCCCTGGATCAACAACCCCTCTCTAGTAACTATAACCTGTAATATTATTACACTCCAGAAATACATCCAGGCCCCTCTTGAACTCTTTTACTGAACTTACCATCACCACCTCCTCAGGCAGAGAGTTCCATAGTCTTACTGCTCTTACCGTAAAGAATCCTCTTCTATGTTTGTGAACAAATCTTCTTTCCTCTAGGCGCAGAGGATTTCCCCTCGTCACAGTAACAGTCCTCAGGATAAATAGATCATGGGAGAGATCTCTGTACTGACCCCTGATATATTTATACATAGTTATTAGATCTCCCCTCAGTTGTCTTTTTTCTAAAGTAAATAACCCTAATTTTGATAATCTTTCTGGGTACTGTAGTCCACCCATTCCAGTTATGACTTTAGTTGCCCTCCTCTGAACCCTCTTCAGCTCTGCTATGTCTGCCTTGTTCACAGGAGCCCAGAACTGTATACAGTACTCCATGTGTGGTCTGATTAGTGATTTGTAAAATGTCAGGACTATGTTCTCATCACGGGCATCTATGCCTCTTTTGATGCAACCCATTATCTTATTGGCCTTGGCAGCAGCTGTCTGACACTGGTTTCTACAGCTTAGTTTGCTGTTCACTAAAATTCCTAGGTCCTTTTCCATGTCAGTGTTACCCAGGTTTTTACCATTTAGTATGTACTGGTGACTTGCATTATTCCTTCCTATGTGTATAACCTTAGATTTGTCAGTGTTAAACCTCATCTGCCACTTCTCTTCCCAAGCCTCCAATCTATCCAGATCCATCT
The DNA here is from genome assembly GCA_900303285.1 of Rhinella marina. NCBI lineage: Eukaryota > Metazoa > Chordata > Amphibia > Anura > Bufonidae > Rhinella > Rhinella marina. The sequence continues at coordinate 25,765 of ONZH01018349.1, read as the reverse complement.
GTAGCAGTGTACTGTCCTCTTCTGTGTTAATTACTTTACACAGTTTAGTGTCATCTGCAAAAATTGTATCTTAAAATCTTGTATAATAACTTTAAGCATGGATATGTAACACATGTATATTTCACTTGTTACAGTGCGTCCTACTATATCTGAAAATGGAAAGGTTCCCATTGAAATTGCAAAAATCCAAGGAAATAATTTAACTCTTCAATGTGACTCCAGTGGAGATCCAGTACCCACGTTGACCTGGCTGAGAGATGGTACTCCTCTGCTTAGTGGAGATGGGATCAAACTCGTCAACAATGGAAGAGAGCTTCATCTAGAAAACATTCAGCTTCTGCACTCTGGCCATTATGTGTGTGTAGTCATGAACGTGGCAGGACAAGCTGATAAAAAGTATGACCTGAGGGTACTTGGTAAGTAGGCTTTATTCCTGCACAGAGAATTTAGGTGATATTTAGAATGATATACTGATGTAATAAAGGATAACATAGTACACACCTCAGACAGGACCTAAAGGATTAGTGCATGACAAATATTTTTTGTCGTACAGTATGTATAGTACATGTACACTAAAACCTTGTACTGTCCTTCCTCTTACACTAGCCATACTTAAATTCCTACTTCAACTGACCCTCATATCTCAGAAAACTCCAACCTTTTGGTTCTGAGAACTTGACTCATGTAGACAGGATACTTATATAAAAAGGTGACTAAAGCTGTCCAAAAAAGAACGAAATACATATATTTCTCTCATAGTGTTTATTAAATGGAATCTGTAACCTATTTTTCACAATTTATACTAGCAATGCCCAGCAGAACATGTAACCACCAATGACAACATACTTGTATATCACCATGATGACAAGTCATTACCCAGAAAAAGATCTTTTATTGATAATCAAATCCAGCAAAAAGTGCCCAGCTAGGCGGGCTTTCCTTTTAAAAGTGCTGAAGCTGGCCCCTTTGACCCGAATTTAGCTCCTCCCCTATCCTTTCAAGCCTTACTCGCCGAAAGACAGGAAGCCTGCATAAGATGTGCGGAATGGTGATGTTAAAGGGGGGAGCAGAAATCGGGTAGAAGAGGTGGACGTGTGCATTTTGAAATGGAAAGCTTGCCAAGCTGGGCCCGTTGAGTCAGATTTGCATGTCAATAGAAGTTCTTTTCCTGGGCAGTGACTTCATACCCTGGTGATATACAGGTATGATGGCGATGGTGGTTACATGTCCTGTTGGCCATTGCTGGTAGTATAAAGTGTGAAAAGTGGGTGACAAACTCCCTTTAATATATGTTAAAATGTCTCTTTAAAGAGGGAAAAGATTGTTATAGCAATGTATTAACACACCAAGTAAGTCCTACATTTTTCTTTTTAAATATTAACATTTTTGGCCCAGACAATAAAGCGATAACAACATAGGAATCAAAGTAAATGTGTCAGATTATGTCTTGTTGCAGATTAGTCTCTCTGTATATCTGCCGAAAAGGTTCTCGTCATCATAGCATTTCATTCATTAACAGGATTGTTCACTACAGATTGTATTTGTAGGGTCTTTTCCGTCTCTGCATGTTAGCTATATGCATATATTTACCCATTCGTCTTCAAATACATGACTATGGTTATATTTAAGTAAGAAGCCGTACTTCTAGAATGTGTGCTTATAACAGTGTATTTGTATTTTAAGTTCCACCAGCTTTCTCAGGGAGATTTCAGGAGTACGAAAATGTGAGTGTTGTGGAGAAAAATCCAGTGACACTTACATGTGAAGTTTCAGGCATTCCTCCACCCAAAATAACATGGTACAAAGATGACTATCCTATTACTTCTGATCACCTGCCCAAGTAATTTCAGGTAACTCAAGCTGCTCACCAATCTCAAAGCCTCAGATACAGAATATACTTAGTATTACAGTGAACAATGAATGAGTCATAGAGTTCTTTATTTTTAAAATTCCTTTTTTGCTCATTTGCATTTTTCCTGCATCTGCAAGTTTACATTGATGTGTAGGTGTGCTACAGAGTCATGTAAGCGCTGTATATGGTCATATAGTGGTGACAGACTCCCTTTAAATGTTATTAATGCTTTGTCTTCACAGAACTTCACTGTATCACAAAGATAACATAAAACTGATGTGCTCTTTAAAGGGAGTCTTTCACCTGTTTTTCACCTATATAACTAACAGCAGTGCCCCACAGAAGATTGCATACACATCTTAGACATACCTGTGTGTACTGTGTGTCTGTATTACATGTACAGGAAAAGCACTTTAATTCTGCAGGAAAACAGCTCCCAAGTGCCCAGCTGAAAGTGAAACTAAAAACAGCTTTCTCTCCCGACTCGATTTCTAGCTATATTTTCTGATGCTATGAATGCCAGATTTCAAAGAAGGTCAGAACCATTTTTCTATCTGCTACCAATCCCAAGATATAAGCAGCTAAAGCAGCCCTCCCCTCTTCAGTCCAGTTTGCTTTGGACACTTGCAGCAACAGAGCTAGGCACTTGGGAGCTGTTTTCCAGCAGAATAAAAGTGCTTTTCCTGGACATGGAATAATGGAATAAAGACACGAAGTACACACAGGTATGTCTGGGGTGTATCTGCAATCTTCTGTGGGGCAGTGCTCTTAGTTATATTGGTGAAAAACAGGTGAAAGATTCTCTTTAACCACCTAAATGTTCTGCCCTAGTCCAGCTCGGGCAGTGTGAAAAGTAGCTCACTGGAGGGGGAGGGCTGCTTTAGATTGTGATATCTCATCAATGGTGGCAGATAGAAACATGCGATCAGTCTTGTCTGAAAGCTGACAGTCCAGGCTTTAAATGCTAAGCAGCTAAAGTCCAAGAAACAAAGGAGAAATCACTGTTAGAAATCAAATCAGGAATAAACGTGAGTGAAACTTGTTTTTACTTTCATTTTCAGCTGCATTCACAGCATCCCGAATTCTATCAGTGATATCATTCTCTGTCCTGAACATATTGCTGTCATTTCAAACAAGATTAGTTGCATGTTTCTAGCTGCTACCATTCAGGAGGTAGCATCATGTAAAGCAGCCCTCACCCTCCGGGTAGCTACTTTTCCAACTGCTGGAGCTCCACTCTGGCAAAGCAGTTAGGGGGTTAAACTGTAACTGTTCTTTTTTTTTCTAATGTGTAGGGACAGTGACAGGGAATGTTTTTGTCATCTACTTTATTTAGTGAATTTGTACATTTCTATGAAACAGATTGCTCTGAAGTTGACCCTTAGAAGCACTCTCTAAGTGAGCTTTGCTAAGGAAAGTCTGCCCTCACTCCCTCCCTCCTATATGAGCCTAAAAAAAATATTATATATATATATATATATATATATATATATATATATATATGTGTGTGTGTATATATAGCGGACTTGACATTTATGGAGCCCCAAGCAAAGTTATATCTGGGGGGCCATAATGAAGACTGACAGGAATCTTAGAATGCAGATAAAGTTGTGGCCATGGCTAGCTTTCTGTTGCCTGATGTGAAAATTCCAAAGGTGCCCCCTCTAAGCCAAATTCCTAGGTCCTTTTCCATGTCAGAGTTACCCAATATTTTACAATTCAGTATGTACTGGTAACTTGCATTATTCCTTCCCATATGCATAACCTTACATTTGTCAGTGTTAAACCTCATCTGCCACTTCTCTGCCCAAGTCTCCAATCTATCCAGATTCATTTGTAGCAGTGTACTGTCCACTTCTGTGTTAATTACTTTACACAGTTTAGTTTCATCTGCAAAAAATGATATTTTACTGTGCAAGCCTTCTACAAGATCATTGATAAATATATTGAAGAGAATAGGGCGCAACACTGACCCCTGTGGTACCGCACTAGTGACTGTGACCCAATCTGAGTATGTGCCGTGAATAACCACCCACTGTTTTCTATCACTGAGCCAGTTACTTACCCACATACAGACATTTTCTCCCAGGCCAAGCATTCTCATTTTATATACTAACCTTTTATGTGGTTAGTCCGGAGAAGTCCGGATATACAAAATCCATTGATTCACAGTCTAGAACTTACCTCCTCATAGAAACTGATTAAATTAGTTTAACATGACCGATCCCTCATGAAGCCATGCTGATATGGAGTTATTTTCTTATTTTCATTGAGGTACTCCAAGATAGGATCTCTTAGAAAACCTAACAATCCTACTGTTAAAGGCACATTTCAGTTAGACACTACTGTATATACGTCTTACATTCAGTGATGTCTCCATTAATGAAGACATTTTCTTTCCTCATCTTCATCCACATCAGACCTCATGACAAATTGTTTAACCCCTTCCCCAAGGTACTTGCCGCCCAGCGCCGTAGTACTACGGCGCGCTGATCGGGCGGGTGCAGGAGCTGCGCCCATCTGATCAGCTGTGAGGGGCCGGCTGTTCCCAGTAGTAAAAAAAAAAGCACACTTTTCCCAAAATAAAGTTAAAAAAAAATGTAAAAAAAAGGGGAAAAAAGACAAGTATACATATTAGGTATCGCCGTGCCTGTATCGACCGGCTATATAAAAATATCACATCATTCACCCCTCCAGGTGAACGCAGTAAAAAAAAAAAAAAAAAACTGTGCTAAAACAGCCATTTTTTGGTCACCTTTCCTCACAAAAAGTGTAATAGCAGGTGATCAAAAAGGCGTATTTAACCCAAAATGGTACCAATCAAACCGTCATCTTGTCCCGCAAAAATGATACCCTACCTTAGAAAATGGCAACACAAAAAAAAAGATTTTATTCTGTTCAAAAATAAATCTAATGTGTAAAACTTTCCAAAAATAAAAATGTTCGACATATTGGGTATCGCTGCGTCCGTAACAACCTGCTCTATAAAAATATTACATGAGATGGCCCCCCAGGCGAATGTTGAAAAAATTTTTTTTAAAAAACTATGCCAAAACAGCCATTTTTTTCCCTCTTGCCTCAGAAAAAGTGTAATAGCAGGCGATTAAAAAGGCGTATTTAACCCAAAATGGCACCAATAAAACCGTCATCTTGTCCCGCAAAAACTGAGACCCTACTTAAGACAATCGCCCAAAAAATAAAAAAATATGGCTCTCAGAAAATAGCAACACAAAAAAAGATTTTATTATGTTCAAAAATAAATCTAATGTATAAAATTTAATAAAAATAAAAATGGTAGACATATTGGGTATCGCAGCGTCTGTAACAACCTGCTCTATAAAAATATCACATTATTTCCCCCTCAGGTAAATGCTGTAAAAAATTTTTTTTTAAAAACTATGCCAAAACAGCTATTTTGTTCACCTTGACTCACAAAAAGTATAATACCAAGCGATCAAAAAGTCTTATGTACCCCAAAATGGTACCAATGAAAACGTCACCTCATCCCACAAAAAAGAGCCTCCACATAAAACAATAACTCAAAAAAAAATAAAAATCAATGGCTCCCGCAAACCAATCCACCAAAATCTGTGCTGCAAAATCCATATGGCTCTCCTTCTGTTCTGAGTCCTGCCATGTGCCCCCACAGCAGTTTACCACCACATATGGGATGTTGCCGTATTCAGGAGAAAAGGGGGAACAAGTTATGGGGTGCTTTTTTCCTGTTACCCCTTGTGAAAATGAAAAATTTGGGGCTAAAACAACATTTTATTGGAAGTAATGAAACTTTTCATTTTCACAGCCAAGTGTTTCCAAATTCCGTAAAACGCTTAGGGGGTCAAAGTGTACAGTACCCCCCTTAATATATTCTTTGAAGGGTGTAGTTTCCAAAATGGGTTCACTTTTTGAGAGTTTCCACTGTCAGGGTCTCTCAATTACAAAATGGTGCCTAAAAACCATTTTAGCAAGATCTGCCTCCAAAATCAGTATGGCGCTCCTTTCCTTCTGACCACTGCCACAAACCCATAGAGATGTTTACCACCACATATGGTGTATTTCTGTAAACTGCAGAATCAGAGTAATGTATATTGAGGTTTAGTTTTCTGTTAACCCTTGCTGTGTTGCAAGAAAAAATAATTAACATGAATAATCTACCAAAAAAGTGAAATTTTGAAATTTCACCTCCATTTTCCTTTAATTCTTGTGGAACACCTCAAGGGTTAACAAAGTTTGTAACATCAGTTTTTTATAATTTGAGGGGTGTAGTTTCTAAAATGGGGTCATTTATGGATGGTTTCCATTACGTAAGCCCCTCAAAATCACTTTATATCTGAATTGGTGCTTAAAAAAATGGTTTTGGAAATTTTGTTGAAAATTTGAAAAATTGCTTCTAAACTTCTATGCCTTCTAACGTCCAAAAAAAGTAAAATGACATTTATAAAATGATGCCAACATAAAGTAGACATATGGGTAATGTAAAATAATAACTATTGTTGGAGGTATTACTATGTATTTTGAAAGTAGAAAAATTGAAATTTGCTAATTTTTCAAAAATTTTGCTAAATTTGGCATTTTTTATAAATAAAAATGAAATATTTTGCCACAAATTTACTACTGTCATGAAGCACAATATGTGACAAGAAAACAATCTCAGAATGGTCTGGATAAGTAAAAGCGTTCCAAAGTTATTACCACATGAAGCGACACATGTCAGATTAGCAAAAAATGGCCTGGGCAGGAAGGTGAAAACAGGCCTGGGGTTGAAGGGGTTAAAGCACAGAGAGCATCATGAAGACCAAGGAACACACCAGGCAGGTCCGTGATACTATTGTGGAGAAGTTTAAAGCCGGATTTGGATATCAAAAGATTTCCCAAGCTTTAAACATCCCAAGGAGCACTGTGCAAGCAATCATATTGAAATGGAAGGAGTATCAGACCACTGCAAATCTACCAAGACCCGGCCGTCCCTCTAAACCTTAATCTCAAACAGGGAGAAGACTGATCAGAGATGCAGCAAGAGGCCCATGATCACTCTGGATGAACTGCAGAGATCTACAGCTGAGGTGGGAGAGTCTGTCCATAGGACAACAATCAGTCGAACACTTCACAAATCTGGCCTTTATGGAAGAGTGGCAAGAAGAAAGCCATTTCTCAAAGATATCCATAAAATGTCTTGTTTACAGTTTGCCACAAGCCACCTGGGAGACACACCAAACATGTGGAAGAAGGTGCTCTGGGCAGATGAAACCAAAATCGAACATTTTGGAAACAATGCAAAACGATATGTTTGGCGTAAAAGCAACACAGCTTATCATCCTGAACACACCATCCCCACTGTCAAACATGGTGGTGGCAGCATCATGGTTTGGGCCTGCTATTCATCAGCAGGGACAGGGAAGATGGTTAACATTGATGGGAAGATGGATGGAGCCAAATTGTCACGAGTGGGCTTGCGTCTGGTATCAGACGTTCTGCGCGGCTTTCAAAAGTGACATAATTTGACATATTTTCCCCTTGGTTTGGTTTCTGGTTACCACACCCCTTCCCCTCAGCTGTTGTAGGTGTGGTAATTTTCTCTCCTCTATTTATTCCTTCATTTCCCAGTATTCACTGCGGTTTATACTTTCTGCCTACTTTGTAGTGTGTGGTGTGGATCTCGGCTGAGAGCCGGTTGCTGCGATATCTGCTTTAAGATAAGTGACATTTTCCCTTTTGTGGTTTTCCTTCTGGAGTCTCCTGTTCATCCTTACTCTTGGAGAAACGGGTTGACTCTTTCCTGTGTCACTAGCTGCAGGGTTCTTTAGGGTGAATTTATTATTAGGTTCCTGTGTATGAACTCTCCTACAACTAAGGCTTGTTCATACTGGTAGTCAGTCAGGGCCTAGTTTCAGGGTTCCCTGCAGGAGGTGACCGTTTCCCTGGTTTTGGTCTTTTCCCTTCCCTCGTACGCTCGGTGTGGCTATTCCCTCCACACCAGAGCGTGACAGAAATACAGGACCATTCTGGATTAAAACCTGTTGGAGTCTGCAAAAGACCTGAGATTAGGATGGAGATTTATCTTCCAACAAGACAATGATCCCAAACATAAAGCAAAATCTACAATGGAATGGTTCAAAAATAAATGTATCCAGGTCTTAGAATGGCCAAGTCAAAGTCCAGACCTGAATCCAATTGAGAATATGTGGAAAGAGCTAAAAACTGCTGTTCACAAACGCTCTCCATCCAACCTCAAAGAGCTCAAGCTGTTTTGCAAGGAAGAATGGGCAAGAATTTCAGTCTCTAGATGTGCAAAACTGATAGAGACATACCCCAAGCGACTTGCAGCTGTAATCACAGCAAAAGGTGGCGCAACAAAGTATTAATGCAAGGGGGCCAGGGGCGTAGCTATAGGGGGTGCAGAGGTAGCAGTTGCTACCGGGCCCAGGAGCCTAAGGGGCCCCAAAGACCCTTGTGCCTCATAAGAAAACACACAAAGTACTGAGGGAAGGGGGCCCAAGCTGAACTCTTGCACCAGGGCCCATGAGCCTTTAGCTACGCCCCTGAAGGGGGCCGAATAATTTTGCACGCCCCACTTTTCAGTTTTATTATTACAAAAAAGTTTAAATGATCCAATAAATTTCGTTCCACTTCACAATTGTGACCCACTTGTTGTTGATTCTTCACCAAAAATTTAAAATGTTATGTCTTTTTGTTTGAAGCCTGAAATGTGGCAAAATGTTGAAAAGTTCCAGGGGACCAAATACTTTCGCAAGGCACTGTACATTTTTATGTAAAGCTGAGTGTATGTATGTATGTGTGTATGTCTGCTAAAGGAATCTGCACCGTCGCAGCTACAATCACGAAATTTGGGACACAGGTACATCTGGTGCCCGGGAAGGTTTTAGACTGGGTCTCAGCTCTCCAGGACGTACCTGAGATATTCCTGAGATATTCCCAAAAATGCATTAGCCAATAGAAGCCTGGTCACATGACCCTTATCAGCCAATAGAAGCTCGCAGGCCCTTAGCCTCCACATACAGACAGTTTCACACCAGGCTTCCATAACAACCCAGCCATTTTCCTTCACTGCTATAGGTCTGCTTTAAAGGTGCAGAGTGATGTGGATGACACTGTTAAATTTGTATTCCGGTTACCATAAATATAACTTATGGTGTAGACTAATTCATCATCAATCATTACCTAATATAATCTAAATTTCAAATATTTATCGTTCATTAGTAATAAAAGATGTTTTCTTCCACTGCTACCCACTGTGTTTCCTAATAAATTACCATGGCATTGACCTGTAATTCAGGCCACCCTCAAAAGGACTTAAAAGCTCCACCCCAGGTCCCACTAAGCCACGCCCCCGACTCGGTCAGGCCAGACCCCCTTCCACTCCGCAGCCGATGGTGATTGAAAAAATGAAGGTACAAATCACCTTCTGTCAGTTGCAGGGGTGGGAGGGATTGTGACTTTCTCCATGCAGCTCATCTACAGTGCACAGTGCTGTTGTCTGAGAGTGAGCTGTTCAAAAGGACATCCCTGTCCTCTGTCCAGGCCCTGCACATGACGGAGGACAGGGAGTCTGAAAGCCGGACTGTCCAGCCTAAAACTGGACCTCTGGCCACCCTGCGGGCAAGCTGATGTTAGGGTGGCCAGATATGGCCAGTTTTAGGCTGGACAGTCTGGTTTTATGGCTCCCTGTCCTCCGTCTGGCACAGTGCCTGGACAGACACAGGGATGTCCACCCTGTCCATTCAGTAGCTCACGCCTAGACAGCTTCTCCTCCGTCTCTTCACTGAGCCACGGGGAGTGGCCTCATGTTTAGGTTTGTGGCTTCATGAGGACCGGGGTGTGGCTTCATGTTTGGGGGCATGGCCGGTGAGGTCCGGCTTTCTGGGGTTAAGACAGTGGCCACCCTAGCTGCTGTGAAGGTTAAAGGGGAGGGCGAATCTGTATCGTTTGTGTGAAAGAGGCATGGCTCCCATCATCTTGGCCTTCCCTGCTTCTGGTCACTCTATACAGACTTAGCACAGTCTTTGAATTTATGTAATTTGCTGTTTTGCTTTGAAAGCTTTAACTATAACATTAGGTATATACAAAGAAATGAAATGACTTGCCATGTTTAGGCAAATACAGACAGAAAAAAAAGTCTTTGCTAATGGATTGCATTTTTTGTCTCAGGTGGTACAATCCTGCGCTTTTTGCACACTTCTCTTTCGGATGCTGGAAAATACCGCTGTGAAGTTTCAAACGCAGCTGGAGAGAAAAGTAAAAACTTCCAATTAAATGTACTAGGTAAATATTTAGTTTTGGCACATGGTGAAAACCTTTGTTTATCCCACATGACAGATAATTTACACTGATAACTTTAATGTGATTATTAATAATTATGTTCACTACAATAAGTGATGAGACAAGCATCTCTTCTCCCAAGCTATTTTTGCCATTTATGTTACTATTTTTTAACTGTACACATCCAGCACTTTCTACATGAAGAAACAAAACCGTTTTCATTATGTTATGCGCACTGAACCTGCAGTTTTCTATAATGTATACTTTTTTATTTAGTACCGCCAAGATTTAGTGGGAATATTTTGGAAGATGTAAAGGTAAAACAGAAAAGTGATGTGACCCTTTCATGTGAAGTAACAGGTAATTTCACATCCTATTGTTATACTTTTTGCATTACAACATTACATACAGTAGTAATATACATCTATTGCCATGCAATGTTGATTGCCATGCAATTCCTTCTGGCAGGAGGCAATTTTACCCATTTTAGGGAACAATTCCTTCTTGACTCCAAATCAGACAATAGGAATAGAAACCTGGATCAATGACCCTTATCAAGTAATTATAACTTGTAATATTAATACATTCAAGAACCTTACAAACTCTTTCAATGATTTAAACATTATGTTATAGGCAGTAAGTGTGGAACTACTGCACTGACTTTGGGCTAGATCTAAGAGCGTTATCCTGGCATTCTCCTGGGCTTCGCTGAAGGGGAGTCACCAGACCGCTGCCTCTAGGAACAGTGCTGGCGTGATTGGCAGCTGAACCACTGGGGTCAGAGACACCAGTGTAAAGTACTGAATGGTCAGGCAATACTCATGGTCAGGAAACAGGCTGAGGTCAGGGTAGGCAGAATTTGTGTGAATTCATGAAAATAGTCCGAGGTCAGGGCAGGCAGAAAAGGGTCAGTACACTAAACAGGCTAAAGTCAGATCAGGCAGTGGAGGGTCACAATTGGTGAACAGACAAAGATTGGTACACGGGCAGACAAAAAGAACTAGGAACAAGCAAGCTAGATAACTTAAAGAGCAGGCACCTCCCATAGGGGAAAGTGCCTTAAATACCCTAAGATGACCAGCTGCTGATGATTGCCAGTTCTCCTCTAGGGAGACAATTAAGGAGAAGACTGTCAATCATCAGCAGATGGGCGGGGAGTGCAGGAGTTTATGAATAACTCTGACTCTTCTCAGGTACAGTAGATTTGTGTCAAGCACATACACAAACTCATTTTAGGGTCAACATCTTTATGTTCACAGCTGGAAGCTGCTGCATTGTCTTAGATTTACCAATGAATTCTGCATTTATGGTCTGTAGTCCTGTCTTTAAAATATCTAGAAATGTGTATTGAAATTAATGTTAACCCTATAATTCCTTTTAGGAAATCCTACACCGCAGCTAACATGGGTAAAGGATGGGCAACCTTTGCATCTGGAGAGTCATTATAGACTCAGAAAAGACGGACAGACATTGCAAATTAATGGTGCCATGATATCAGATGTAGGAATATATGTTTGCATTGTTTCTAATTCAGCAGGAGATAAAAGCAGAAGGTTTAGTCTTAATGTAATGGGTGAGTGAAAAATAATACATTACACAATCATACTGTTACTGTACATTCATAGAGGCAACAAACAACACACACCCGAATAGCACAGACTGATTTGCTATAAAGGCCTGTAAAAGAGTCATTTTCTGACTCCTACTAGCATTGGATCGCCACTACACTGCTAATATGAAGTAAACCTGATTATAGTTAGGGAAATAGAACCACAAAGGCCATAGCAACCAAAGTCATGTGTGTGAAGTGTCACAATCCCACCTTACATAACCATCGCATTACCAAGAACAAAGAATTATGAACAGTACAGATGGGTGGGTGGATTTATACTTGTACCTATAAGTAGAAACAACACGTTAATCTACTTCGTCGACCTGCCTTAAATCCCCCCTGGACTACACCATCCCTAATCCCCTCACCAATTACTTCTAATATATTTTCCCACTTCTCTAGCCTCCCATAGATCTCTAACCTCCCCATTAGACTCTTAACTAGCCACTTCTAAAAGCATCATACACATTAGTATTGTCAGCTGAACCCATCGAGAATGGTGGATTCAGCTGACGGTCCAATGTATATGAGGAGTTCCTCATGTCAACTGAATTTGTTTGCCCGATTCGTTTGTTCTCCCAGGAGATAAGCCATTGCCAGAAGTGTCTCCTCCCACTGAGAACACATATGTGCTTAGCCAAACCTAGCATATATGTGTATGAGGGAGTTGGGAGAAATATCAATTGGACAACCAATCATTTGACTGACAGCTGTTGAATGTGTATGGCCAGCTTAAAACCTTTTCACCTAATCAGCCCTCAATTTTCCCCAACCACCCCCACCAGACTATCCCAAGCCACTAGCCAAGTTGGTCAGTGCCATCTCTACTAAGTGAAAGTACACCATCCATGTTTTCACCTATCCTAACTGTTCTCCTTCTATCTCCTCCCCTTCTTATTAGAGGCCACGTGGCTCTTCTTATGACTCCTTATGGCCGTTCTACCCATTCACCCTTCTGCCATGGAAATGTTGGCAATTTTCATATTTTTATAAAAATAGAAAAAAGTTGAGCTCAAAGAAAAGATACCTCATGTGCTCTCTGTGAAGTCTGTAAGTTGGATAAATTATCCAAATTGTTTTGAAAAGGTCTATTTACATAGCTAGATATAAAGATATCGGGGCACATTTATTACGACTGGCATTTTAGATGCCAGTCTTAATAAGGCCCTGCATTTGCAGTGGATCAGCCAAAGTTATGAAGAGGTGCTGGCCCCTACATAACTTCCTTGCTGTCCTACATTTAGACCATTTTCTACACTTAAACCAGACATAGAATATGGTAAATGAAGCGAGCCTGCTGTCTCGTCCCCTTCTGCGCCCACATCACACCCACTTTTTTGGTGGGGAAAAATCGCAGGACCTTTGCACCGCAATGTGCACCAGAGATATGCCTAATATAGGTGTATTTCTGTTTAATAAATTACCCCCATCCTATCTTCCAAAGCCTTTTATAAAGTGGTAAAATAATAAGCTCTTCTCCTGACTCTATGACCTTGGTAGTGGCGATCCACTCATTGTATAAATGTATATTTTTTGTTCAAAAATTCATAACCAAATGTCTAATAGAATTGCAACTCACTTTACATTTTGCTGTCCATAGAAACATAGAAGATTAACGGCAGAAAAAGACCACCTGGTCCATCTAGTCTGCCCTTTTATTATTCCTTTATTGTTATCTTAGGATATATACATGTTTATCCCAGGCATGTTTAAATTCAGTTACTGTGGATTTATCAACCACCTCTGCTGGAAGTTTGTTCCAAGCTTCTACTACTCTTTCAGTGAAATAATATTTTCTAATGTTGTTCTTGATTTTTCCCCCAACTAACCTCAGATTGTGCCCCCTTGTTCTTGTGTTCAGTTTCTTATTAATAACCCTTCCCTCCTGAACTTTATTCAGTCCTTTAACATATTTAAAGGTTTCAATCATGTCTCCCCTTCCTCTTCTTTCCTCCAGACTATACATATTAAGAACTCTGAGTCTTTCTTGATAAGTTCGTCCGTTTAGCCAGTATATCCACATCCCCCCTATAGGGATAAGTCATTCTTTACAGTACCTCTAATTCTTCAGAGTTTGATCATCTGTAAGTACAAAAGAATTGGAACTACATCAAACATCAGTACCATTTACAACAGGTTCACAGGATGGATCCCTGGTATTCTCTAATTATAGACAGTTGCCAGCTACAGATTGCCACCACAATATACCTGGTTTTTAAAATGCTGTGTGCCTGGATCACAGCCCAGTGTGTTCATATAAATGCTTGAATGTCAATTAGTGTTAAGGAAAGATAAATCGCTTTAAACTGGTTGTTTTACAGTTTCTCCAACCATCCTTGGTGCAAAAAGTAAAGACTCCCCTGAAGAACTGTCTGTGATTCTCCACAGCTCACTATCTCTATCTTGTCATGTTAGTTCCCATCCCCCTGCCACCATAACATGGTTTAAGGATGGATTTCAAGTCCATTCAAAGGATAATATCAGAATTCTTCCAGGTAAGGTCTCTATCTTTACAAAAAAATTTTAAAAAATATATAAAAGAAAGTATGGATTATAGGTTTGTAGCCTGTAATATTGACTACAGATAAGAAGTGGATTCACTAAACTGTTAGGAATTTTTAGTGAAGACTATTTGCTATTCAAATACCACTTGTATTGTAGATTTTGTAGACCTCTGGGTTGAGTATGAATCTCTTATTGTGGAAATTTTTAATTAAAAATTGTGTTAATTTTTCAGTCTGTATTGGGTACACAAGAGACAGGATTTGTTTCTTAAAGGGGTTGTCCGAGTTATGACAAAAAATATATAGCACTGTAAATCTGATGGGCAGCAATATATAACTAAGTTAAGCAAGTTTTAGGCAAAAAAATCCATATTTCCTAATTTCCCTGGTTCTCTTCTGGTCTTTGTTTACATGCAATAACAACAATCTCAGCCCCTCCCCCTTCTCCCCCCCTCTCTGCAAAGGGAATGAATACAAGTGCTGAGTGACATGTCTGCCTGCTGGAATACTCAGCAGCATGTTGTATGTGTAGGACTACAAGTCCCAGCTGTACAATTACACTGCTAATACATACAGGAATTTCTCCCTACCTGTTCTTGTACAATACAATTCCTCTACAGCTCTTGTGCCCAGCATTTGTCTCCTCTCACTGCTGCAGCTACTGTTTGTTGTAAAGCCTTGAGCCCTCAGTGTGTTCTGGCTGAAGGGGTTAATGTTTTATCTGAAGGAAACCAGGGAGAGAGCAGATAGCAGCCCAGCAAAGAAAGGGAGAAAGGGGGCGTGGCCAGTGACGTCTGGTGTACAGACTGTTATCTGAACTCTGAGGCTTGTGAACGAAACATCACAGAGCAGAGAGATAAGGTGACATCATAGGTCATGTGACCCTCAGTCAACTCTGAGAAACCAGCAGCTTTAGAAACACAAAGTATATGGGAAAGTTGTTATACCTGACAAGTTAGAAACATATAAAGAACAAAAAAATAACTCGGACAACCCCTTTAATGTATTGTTGATATCGAAGGGGTATTCTAGTTAGAACAAGTTGTCCCCCATCCACTGGAGAATTAAAAGTAAAGCAACAGATGCAAAACTATACATGAACATAGACAAGAATGGAGAAATTGCCCAGTCTTGAACTGGTTAAAATGGAAATTTGCAGCCATCTTTATAGAGATATTTTAGATTATGTAAAATGTAAAAAAAAAAAAGTAAAATAGATTATGTAAAATGATTTGCCCATATGTAACCTAGAAGGTTGCTTCTTTCCATACCAAATAATTATTAATTCTTCTGGTAATAAATGGGGATATTTTCAATGTCCTAATGAGAGACTATAACAAGCTGATTAAACTGTGTGTGCGATTGGATATAAAATGCACAAATCAATGGTGGAACTAATTGTATTTTCTTTCTAATCTTTGTGCTGTTGTATCTAGGCGGCCATACTCTACAGATTTTGAAGGCTCAAGAAGACCATTCTGGAAGCTACACCTGCATTACATCTAATGAGGCAGGAAAGGATGAACATCATTATAACTTGAAAGTCTATGGTATAGTTACCTATACAGTTATGCATAGCAGCAGGGGCACTTTATGGGTGGTTCATAATCTTAAAAGACAGACACCAGTCACACTTAGTGGCATTCCTTCAATGGAGGCAGGCCACGTGAGTGTTATGAGCCTGGAGGGGAAGGAGGCTCATCACCTCATCACTGAACCCCTTCTTCTCTTCCTGATGTGAAAACATTGCACTACGGAGAGCGCAGTGCAAACATATTGTTACAGCCTCTAATGCAGTCAATAGTAACTGTATAAATTCCTATGTACTGAGCTCCCCCTAGTGGTAACTGCAGGCAGCCAACTTTGTAATAAAAGAAAGCAGGGGATTTATCAGTGTATTTATGCCAGTTACCCCATAAGAAATAAACAATAAACCATAATAAAAAAATAGATTTTTTTAATCTCACAAATAATAACACAAATATAAAATAAGGGCCAAAAACCCCAAAGTATATGATACAGAAGAGAAGTCAAAACCGGGCAGTTTAGACAAGGCCAATGGGATAATAACAAAGATGGCTGTATATCCACAGTACCTCACGTAACTAAAAAAAGATAATCAACATATCCCATCACGGAGAATCAATAGACGTTCTACATATAAAAGAAAGCCCAGGTTGGAGATAATACATACAGTATACGTACATGATAATTCATAGATGTAAAAAAATGATTAAATAAACCAACCAACCATCATATAACTAGGCAGAAAGGGGTTAAATAACCATAAGCCCTATTATGTTGCAATGTCAAAAAAAGACTCTCACAGAGATAATATTTTTGTGCCCAAAGCAGAGTATACCATACATAATTAATCAATAAAATATATAGAAACCTATATTGGCAGTGGTCCCAAAGTGCCCAGTACAGCAGATACCCTGACGCAGGTTTCACTACACTAGCTTCATCAGGCCTCTTCTGTGACCCTTCAGCTACAACTCCCAACATATCCTGACAGCTGGAAGTTGTAGTTTTGAATACTACAACACCTAGCATGTCCTGAAAGTCTAACGCTCTCAAAATATGTCGGGAGTTGCAGTTTCCCAACAAATTGTCAGACAACCCTTTGATAACTGTCAGTATGGTAAAATGTTGTACTAGTGGGTGGTGCTGCTGACTGTACAGTCTGTACCACTGTGACAGCTCAGGTCCTAATCTGCCATTGACTACCTAAAGGGATTGTGCCAACATTAAATCTGATTTTTTATATAATTCCGCATGAAAATCTAGTTACATTTGTAACTTAATTTCTGTCACAGAAATGCTCCAGTTGTGACATATTCCCTTTGTCATTAGAATGTCACCCTCTTGTGTTTAATCTGTATAGTAATGTGCACGTCCACATACTGAATTGGATGAGCATGCCTTCAACTGGCATCAGCCTTATCTACTGTTAGAAGCTGTGGCAGTTACCTGCAGAGAGCTGCAGCAGGAAAGGCACACACCATGGGCTTTGATAGAGAGAAAAAGCTGCAGCAAAACATGCCCCTGAGCTACCAGCCTGAAAAAAATCTAGCAGAGCAAATGGGGGCGATTAATTGGGAGATCTGTGGTCCAGATACAGGGCTGGTTCTAGCTTTGTTAGAAACAAATTGTTGTGCAGCATATGATGTCTGATTTTTATTTTTATATTAATCATGGGATAACCCCTTTTACTCTTCCTCTTCTTTCTAGTTCCACCACAAATTCAAAAAGATGACCTTGCTATAAATGGAATGTTTTCAAAGCAGGTGAAAGTCAAAATTACTACAAACTTTACTCTTGAATGTGAAGTGAAGGCATTCCCAACGGCTACTGTCACATGGTACAAAAATGGGCAGGTCAGTCACAAACATATTCTTTCTGCCGTTTCTTGGAGTCTTCACATAATTCTGATAAATGCAAATATTGTATTAAAGTTTAAAATATGCTTGTAGTGCACATAATATACACATTTCTCTAGAGCTATGGCACTTATTAGGGAAATTATTCGAATAGACATAATGTAATGTCATCAACACTGCTATTTCACAGCATATACAGCATAACAGCATGGTCCCTTTCTGAACATGTGTTTATGAGAAATAGTACTTATATTTACCCTATTCCTCTAATGTATGAATAACCAATTAATTAATTTGTAATAAATCTTCCATAAACCTTCAAATGTTTTATATTGTAACAGCCTCTTGATCCCAAAAGTCTCTTGCAAATTAGTGGCTATAAACTCCATGCAGATGAAGCACAGCTATCAGATACTGGACGTTACACTTGTGTGGCATCTAACCTTGCTGGTGAAGATGGAAAGGACTTTGATGTCATTGTACAAGGTTAGACCTGCATGTAAATAGGTGTACAGAAACTAAAGTTATGTCTGACATGTAAATTAATGGAAAGACATAGCCATATTGTTCTATAATAAGGAATTACAATATTTTCAAGTGTTTGTGGAAGAAAGGCTTACTTTGCCTTGTTTTTTCCTTCATCCCTGTTTAAAAACACACTGCACGTCACATTTGTAAGTTCTTTTTAATATTAGAAGCATTCCAAAAATTGTCCCTTATTGAGGGAACATGTTATTGGAAAAAAACAGTGGCTTATTGGGAAAAAGCATCCAAAAACCCCTGCCCAGTTTATACACACAGAAACACACCTGTTAATTTAATGAGGAACAGTGACCTGTTCTGCATAAGCTTACAAAAGTTATGGGGCAGAATGCCTGCCCTTATTTATACACATAAGTTTTAATTGTCAGAAGAAACAGTGCTTTATTCTAAAGTTAAAAAAGCATGGGAAATTTCTCCTTTTTATTTGGGAGCAGCAACAGTACAGTTGGATATGGAAAGTATAAATTGTGTAGTGGTAGTAACTGGCAGCAATAGTATCACCAGCAGTAACAGCACAGCATGGAACAGACAAGGCAGAAAATGTATCTGTGTTGGGGTAGTAGTAGTAGTAGAAGTGGCTGTGAAGGGGTAATAGTAGTGACAGTAGGGGTAATGGAAATGGCAGTAGGGGGATTAGCAGCAGAAACTAGCAGCTATAGCAACAGCAGCCATAAAGTATAGTGTGTGATGGTACGCAGGCAGTCAGATAGCATCAGTGGCGGGATGAGGCCTGTGATAAATAGCCACCATCAGCAATGGCAGATCTATTCATCGGCCTCAGGTGCAGGTGTGAAATTTCTTACGGATCCATGCCTCATTCACTTTGACAAAACTATGTTTTGTACACTGGTGGAGGGCAACTTTGTCCTTTTGGGTGTCACAATGCCACCTGCCACACCGAAAACCCTCTCTGAGATGACACTAGAGGCTGAACAAGACAATGCAGAGAGCATACTGGGTCAGGGAACAGAGTGTGCATCGGAGAAAAGTCATGAGTCTAGTTAGGAGAAAACCTGATTGTTCAAGCGGTATGTCTTAGTTACATAGTTAATACGGTTGAAAAAAGACATAAGTCCATCAAGTTCAACCAAGGGATAGGTGGGGACATGAATCCCAGTAGAAATGAGACTCAGATTTCTACACGTTTTCATAAGCATTAAAGGGGTTGACCACTTTGTTAGCACTTATTAAAACTTCCTAATATATCTTCTGCAGCAGATCTGCCTGGTTCCCTTGCTATTGGAAGCCACGCCCCCTCAGTCCTGCTCTCATAGCTGCCTGTCTCGTCCATGCCTGCACGTGCACTAGTCCATGGAAGGAGTGTGCTGCTCCTGGGTCCTAAAGGCACCCTGCTTGTGTCAGAGAAGTTTCCTTCTGCTGTGACTGCAGTCCTGACTATACAGGGCTGAAGGGGCTTAGCAGAGAAACTTGTTAGAAGCTGAAATAAAGAAACTTTGCAAGAGGAAGAGAGACTGTGGAGACGCTGTGATGGACCTCACTGACTGCAGTGATGTAGCAGAGCCAGGAAGGTGCTGTGGACAACAAAGTGTGAGCAATCCTAGTGTCTGTCCTGTCTATGACCACTCTGCAATGTGATCTTATCACAGACATGTTTATTCCAACCAGACCAACAGGTCAGGAGCTTTAACCCCTTCTGAGCTGTCAGTGATATCAGCAGCAGTCACTGATGTCATCTGTAAATATGTGCCCTATCCTTCCTGCACACTGTATATAGTGATATATGATGCCCCCAATACAGTGATATGTGATCACCACTTTATACTGTATATAGTGATGTGTGACCCCTTGTATACAGTAATAGTTGACCCCACCACCACCATCATACACTGTATATACTGATGTGTGACCCCCCACCACTGCATACAGAGATCTGTGAACCCCTGTACATTATATATAGTGCCATGTGACCCCCTGTACATTATATATAGTGATGTGTGAACTCCTGTACATTATATATAGTGATGTGTGACCCCCTGTACATTATATATAGTGATGTGTGACCCCCTGTACATTATATATAGTGATGTGTGACCCCCTGTACATTATATATAGTGATGTGTGAACTCCTGTACATTATATATAGTGATGTGTGACCCCTTGTACATTATATATAGTGATGTGTGACCCCCTGTACATTATATATAGTGCCGTGTGACCCCCTGTACATTATATATAGTGATGTGTGAACTCCTGTACATTATATATAGTGATGTGTGATGTGTGACCCCCTGTACTTTATATATAGTGACTTGTGAGCCCCCTGTATGTTATATATAGCTATTTGACTACACTCATTTTCCCTTTTTTCCCAGATGAAGGGTAGTCATATATTCATAGATGATTGATGGGCTGTCAGCTGGGAGCAGGTTGTATGATGATAGACAGGAGGCTCCTCTGTATGTCAGCAGATCGATTTGTGCAGTCCGTGCACCTAAACAGAAATCTATGACATAGATTTCTGGCTTCATTTGAGTCAGAAAACTGGTGAAAATGAACATAAATTTGTTGGGGTGACTGGTCAGGCCCTGTCTGTGCCATTGTCACGCCCTTTAAAAAAAAAAAAAAAAAGCGCAGTTAAAAATTTGCAAACACATAGAGGGAGATTTATTAAAACTGCTGTAAAGGAAAACTGACTTAGTTGCCCATAGCAACCAAGCCAGTTTTCCTTTACACCAGTTTTGATAAATCTGTCCCATAGTTTGCAACTTTTTAACGCAACTTTTTAGGAACAAGGGAAATGATAACTCCCCCCTTCATTCTGTTTTTGGCTTACATCCAGTGGCACAACTAGAAATGACTGGGCCCCACAGCAAATTTATGAAAAGGGTAACACCCCCCCCCTCCTTTACTGTTGGGACTGGGGCGTTCTTTCTATTGCAATGTCTGTACAACAGTTATTCACTGATAACTGGGTTATTGATATTATCTAAGGGGCTCTTGTCTCTATGGGAACACAGGTGAGCGGGGAGGTCATTGGACTGCTCCTCTAGACATGCTTGCTGCAGTGCATGCTGGGATTGTTACTTTCACTTTGCAGCTGCTCCTCCCACACAGCCTGTCTGAGGGAGCTCCTCCAGGGAAGTGTGTCATGGTGAACAGGTTAGATAAATGACGTACAGCCAGTACATGTCACCTGAGAAATACTTCATAGTGTTGGCTATTGTCTGGGGGGACTTTAGATTTTTGATACTTAGGGTGGCCAATCCCTTTAATGTTGTTTACTTTTAAGAATTCATCTAAACCCTTTTTAAAACTGTCCACTGTTCCTGCTGTGACCACGTTCTGAGGAAGTCTATTCCACAGATTCACAGTTCTTACAGTAAAGAAGATTTGACGCTTCTGGAGACTGAAATGTTTCTTCATCAGTCAGATGCAGTGCCCCCTTGTCCTTTGAGGGCATTTGACATGGAATAGTTTTTCTCCGTATTTTTTGTATGGCCCATTTATATATTTGTATATAACTGAACTGAACTGCATATTCCAGATGAGGCCGCACCAACGCTTTGTAAAGTGGTAATATTACATCCCTGTCCTGCGAGTTCATGCCTCGTTTAATGCATGGCAATATCATGGTAGCCTTAGAAGCAGCTGATTGACATTGTATTGTTATTTATTCTACGATCTTCAAGGACACCCAAATCCTTCTCTATAAGTGACTCTCCCAGTATTACCTCCCCTAGGACATATGAAGCACAGAGAATATTACTACCAAGATGCATAACTTTACATTTATCCACATTGAACCTCATTTGCCAAGTTGCCCATTCACTCAGAGTGTTCAAGTCAGCCTGTAGTTTATGGACATCTTCCATAGACTGTACATTACTACATAGCTTAATGTCATCTGCAAAAATAGAAATGGTGCTATTAATCCCGTCCTCGATATCATTAATAAATAAATTAAATAACAGAGGACCCAGCACTGAACCTTGGGGTACACCACTTATAACCTGGGACCATTCTGAATAGGAATCATTAAGCACAATTATCTGGACACGGTCCTTCAGCCAGTTTTCAATCCAATTACAGACTATACTTTCCAAGCCTATAGACCTTACTTTACCTATTGCACGTCTATGATGGACAGTATCAAAAGCCTTTGCAAAATCCAGAAACACTACATCTACAGCCGCCCCTCTGTCCAGGCTCCTACTCACCTCCTCATAAAAACAAATCAGGTTAGTCTAACAACTTCTGTCCTTGGTAAACCCATGTTGGTTATCACTTATAATATTATTTACAGTCACATACTCCTGTATATAGTCCCATACTAGTCCTTCAAACATTTTTCCCACAACAGAAGTTAAACTAACTGGTCTATAATTACCTGTGGAGGACCTAGATCCTTTATTGAATATGGGCTCCACATTCACCTTGCGCCAATCTCTTGGCACTGTACCAGTACCTAGAGAATCTTTAAAAGTAATAAACAGGGGCACAGCAATGACTGAACTGAGCTTTTTAAGCACTTTTGGGTGCAATCCATCTGGACACGGAGCCTTGTTCATATTTACCTTATGTAACATATCTTGGACCATATCTACAGTTAGCCAATTGAGTATATTACTGGATGTACTATTAGCCCCAGCACCACAGATATCAGCTCCTTTCTCTTATTTTGTATATACAGAGCTAAAAAAAACATTTAGTAACTCTGCATTTTCTTTATCTTCAGTGACTAACAAACCTTTACCATCTTTTAGAGGACCTACTTGCTCAGACCTTGGTTTTTAGCATTTATATATTTAAAGAATTTTTGGGGATGTGTTTTGCTCTCTTTTGCCACCTGCTGTTCATTTTATTTAGTTTTTTGCTAATTTTATCTCCCTTTTACATATTTTACTAAGCCCTTTGTAAACTTCAAACGCTACAGCTGACCACTCAGATTTGTATTTTTTAAATGCTTTTTTTTGTCTTTTATTACCCCTTTTACAGCCGGTTTAATTTTAGCCGTTTATACTTGTTACCTAAAGGAATACATTTTTTAGTGCAATTACTCAATGTGGATTTAAAGTTCTCCCATTTATCCTCAGTATTATTATGTGACAGCAGCTTCTCCCAGTCTATGCCCTCAACCCGGGGAAATTAGCCTTTTTAAAATTTAGTGTCTTTGCTCTGTCTGACAGAGTTTGCTTCTTGTATTTTAGGGGGAATACAATTATATTGTGGTCACTATTACCTAGTGTTTCTTGAACAGTAACATTTCCAACAAGCTCTGCATCATTAGAAATTACCAGATCCAACAGAGCATTGCTCCTAGTGGGAGCTTCTACAAACTGTGCCATAAAGTGGTCCTGCAGCAAGTTAAGGAATCTTCTCCCCTTTGCTGTTGAGGCAGAGCCATGACCCCAGTCAGTGTCTGGGAAGTTAAAATCTCCCATTATGACTACTGTACCAGCCTGTGCAGCCAGCTCTATTTGGTAATACAGTTGTGTTTCTATCTCCTCTGTGATGTTAGGGGGTCTATAGATTACACCAAGTATTATTTTTTCAGTGTTTATATCCCTTTGAACTTCCACCCATAAGGTTTCAGCATCCTCACCATCCTCAACCATAATTGCCTCTTTCACATTCTCCTTCAGATCACTCCTCACATACAGGCACACGCCACTACCTTTTCTATTGGCTCTGTCTTTCCTAAATAGTGTTAAACCCTCAATATTTACAGCGTAGTCATGCGAAGAGTCCAACCTTGTCTCAGCCACACCAACTACATCTATGTGTTCCTCTAGTACCATAGCCTCCAGCTCCCCCATTTTGCTAGCTAGACTTCTGGCATTTGTGAAACTACATTTTAAATTACTATTACCTGTAAAGTGAATATCTGGGATTTTTGGGTTACCTTGGTTGATGTCCTACCCAGTCTTCTCCCTACTTTCCTCACTAACCCCAGCCCCCACTAAACCCCCACTGTCCCCTCCTATATCCCACTCTCTATCTACATTATCTGCCTCCTTTTTAGTATTACCCCCCACCCTCCCCCCAAATCCTAGTTTAAAAGCTCCTCCAGCCGTCTAACCATTTTTCTCCCAGGGCAGTTGCACCCTCCCCATTAAGGTACAGCCCGTCCCTACTGTAGAGTCTGTAGCTGACCAAGAAGTTGGCCCAGTTCTCCATGAACCCACACCCGTCCTTCCTGTACCAGCTTCTGAGCCACTTATTTAACTCCCTAAGCCCCCGTTGTCCCTCTGGTGATGCTCGTGGCACTGGTAGTATTTCTGAAAACACTACCTTGGAGGTCCTGGACTTGAGCTTCTCACCTAGTTCCCTAAAATCATTTCTAAGGACCTTCCATCTCCCTCGGACTTTGTCATTGGTGCCAATGTGTACCATGACCGCCAGATCTTCCCCAGCCCCACCCAGCAATCTGTCAATCCGATCCGCAATATGCCGAACCCGAGCACCCGGGAGACAACACACTGTTCGGCATTCACGGTCTCGGCGACAGATGACCCTGTCTGTCCTCCTAATAATAGAGTCCCCTACCACCAGCATCTGTCTGTCCTTTGCTACTCTCCTTTTCCCATCCTTCCTGCAGCGGTCATCCTCCTGGTTCCTAGGAGAAACGACCTGCTGCAGTGTTTCTGGTCCTGGGCTTTCATCCCTAATATCAGCCAAGCAGGCATATTTACTAGGGCGTTCCAGCTCAGGACTAGCCTCCCTGGCACTTTTCCCTCTATCCCTTCTTACTACATTAACCCAACTGCTGACCTGATAGTCCTGCTCTTGCCCTCCTCCTCCCACCTCCTCTTCACTGACCCCAGCCAGTGCCTGCACTGTGAGGTCTAAGCCTCTCTCCAGTTTAGCAATGCCCCTAAGTATGTCAAGCTGCTTATTTAGATCCAAGATCTGGGCTTCCAAATATACAACATTATTGCATCTAGTTCAAATGTATTCACCCTCGAATGGCTCTTCAAGGCATGCATACATTGCACAGGACACACTTAGTAGCATTGTCCATGGAGCACATGTTAGATGGGGATATACAGTACAGAAAGAAAACAGTAAATATGAGTTAAGATTTAGACCCTGTCTGCTGTAGTTGGAGGACTAGCTAGAATCAAGCAAACAACACACAAGGAAAATCTAGCAAACCTTAATTTCTTGCTAAAGCAACCTGAATGGAAAATGTCTTAGTTTTCTGACTTGTGTCAACCTGGTGTGGCATATGGAAACATTGCTCTATTATGTTGATGATACTGGACTGGCTGCTGCTGCCTATGGTAGCAGAAACTGTTTGAGGTGGGTGAATCAGCAGTGGGCAGAGAGGGAGCTCGTGCTCAGACACGTGGCTGGCAGGCTTTTGCTCAATGAAAGTTGCAGCAAGCTGTGTACACACTGTATCCTGGTAATAAAGTAATTTGACCTCCCTTTCAGCAAAAGGAAAACATTCCCCCATTTTGCTTTTATAGCAAGGGCCTAAAAACAGATTGCCTGATAGTAAGGATATGCTTTTAAGTATGTAAACATGCAAGCATACAGCTTACCATGCTCAACAGCATTTCTGAGAGCCCAGTTCTTTCTGGCTCCAGCTCCCACTGAGATGATTAGTCATCATGGCCAGTGTCAGTAT
>ONZH01018348.1:0-53690 GCA_900303285.1 Rhinella marina | reverse complement strand
CCTTATTCCACGCGTGACTGCATGAGAGGCATGAAATCATTCGCACAGAGAAGAACCCCATCGGGATTTGCGGTGCGAGATTTTACTACTCTCATGATATCAACAAAATACCTCAAGAACAGTTAGTACCCGCTCACAAAACGGTGAGTAGTGTTCCTTGGCACTGGTGCCAGGGATAGAACCCCACGGCTATAGTTCACAAAAGGTGAAATCCCCACTTTGTGAAGCATAGTCGTGGGGATTATTTTAGGGATGGTACTGTTCTTGGGGTATGGGTTGGACGGTGCACTGGTGTGAGCCATTAAGCTGGTGTGGAGATGTTAAATGGCCAACACACCATGGGCATTAAATTTGGAGATGGGGTTCTGTTTATTTAAATGTATCCGAATTAAGTAGGGAATTTTTAAGGTGATTTTGTTTAATTTGGGGTCTAAGGGGGGAACATTACTTAATAAGTTAAATTACGGATTTTTACGTTGGGCACATATTTGGGATATTAAGGCCAGTTTCTTGGACACACGGATTGCCATGCAAGACGGGTGACTGATGACTTAGTCATTCACATCAGGCAGGGGGGTGGTATAATCCAGTGTAATCCAGGCACGATTCATCTTTAGAAAAGTCAGCATCTCAACACTGTGGCAAGAGAGCCTCGTTCTTTGCGGTGTTATGATGTTACCCGCCACACTGAACACCCTATCTGACGCAACAGTACTGGCTGGGCAGGACAGCAGAGCCAAAGAAAACTCTGCCAGTTGAGGCCAAATGTCAAGTTTCTCTGACCAGTACTGCACGGGGTCGGTGACACTTTGGGGCAGGGTACAATCCAGGTAGGCAGTGACCTGGTGGGTGAGCTCATGCTGGTCCATGCCATGAGTCCGGTGTTGTGTCCCCTCTTCAGCAGCTGGCTGCATGAAATCGCTCATCAGCGATTGGAGGCTGTAGCGACTTCTCACGCCTCCACTAGTGGTGGTGGTAGTGGAGCGCGCTGGTCCCCCCCGAGCGGATGTTGTCTGGGAACCTGGCTGGTATCGCTGGTAAGTTGAGACCAACTGACTGGTGAGTAGGTCCCGGTAGTACCCCAGTTTTGCCTCCCTCTCTGATGGCGGAAAAAATTCAGCCATTTTGCGGCGGAAGCGAGGGTCCACCAGGGTGGCCAGCCAGTATTGGTCCCTCTGGTGGATGTCCACAATCCGGCTGTCACTCCCGCAGGCACTCCCGCAGGCACCTTGCCATCTGCACCAAGGACAATGAGCGCCTCTCCTCTCCACTGTCCTCGGTATAGTTCCAGGGTCTGCTGGGGTCTTCCTCCTCTTCCTCCACCACCTCATCCTCCATCTCCTCCTGTGATTGAGAGGCAGAGAAGCCAGGTGGCGGTGTGTGGAATGGCTGGGCGTAGACATCTTCCTCCTCCTCACCCTCCATCTGCACTTCATCCATCTCTGGGCTCAAGGCGATGTTCAGCCTTGGAGTGGTGGCCTGGGAATCCTCGCTGATAATGCTTTTCAGCGCACTTTCCAGAACATGGACGAGTGGGATGATGTCGTTGATCCCGTAGTCATGCCTGCTCACAAGTTGCGTCCTCAAAAGGGATCAACAATTGGCAGACTTCACGCATCATCTGCCAGTGTGTGACTTGGAAGTCGCAGTGTGGCGTGAAGCTGCCTGATTGGCCCATGAGGTAGTCTGTAACGGCTGACCTTTGCTCGTACAGGCGGTCCAGCATATGGAGGGCAGAATTCCAGCGTGTTGGCACGTCGCAGATTAGCCGATGTTGGGGCAGACTGCGCTGTCTCTGGATCCTGAGCAGGGTGTTCCTTGCAGTGTAGGAGTGGCTGAAGTGTTTGCACACTCTGCGTGACATCCTCATAAGGTCTTGTAGTGCAGGAAATGATCGTAGAAACCTGTGCACTATGAGGTTTATCACATGTGCCATACAAGGTGTATGATTCAGCCCTCCCTGCTGCACTGCAGAGACAATGCTCCTCCCATTGTCTGCTACCACACTTCCCACCGTTAGTTGACGTGGGGTCAGCCATTGATCAATCTCCTCCCTGATGGTCCGGAGGAGCTCCAGCCCACTGTGGCTCTGTTCACCCAGGCTCACCAAATGGAGGACAGCCTGAGAGCGCCGGGCCTGACATCGGTGGTAAGACACCGAGGCAGGTTGGACTGCTGTCAATGCGGCGGATGGTTGCAAGGTGGTGGAGGCAGAACTTGTGCTTACCGCTGCTGGCCCCCTAAAGCACCGTGGAGGTGACAGTGGCAAGAATGGGCCAACTTCCTGATGGTCTTCTGGGAGGATGTTGACCCAATGGGCAGTAACAGACATGTACTGCCCTTGGCCATAATTTGAGGACCAGACATCAGCACTCAGGTGCACGGTCTTGGACACCGAGAGTCCCAATGAGTCGCCCACCTTTTACTGCACATAACTGTGCAGTGATGGGACAGCTTTGCCAGAGATGTAGTGGCGGCTGGGTCTCGCCATCTGGGGTGAGCACATGCCATGAAATCCCTGAAAGGCTGGGAGTCCACGAGGTTGAAGGGCAGGGACTGAAGCACCAGCAGCTTAACCAGGTGTCCGGTCAGTTTCTGGGCCATGGGATGGCTGCTGGAATAGACCTGACGTCTGCCCATGCACTCAGTCACGGATTGCTGCCTCATTAGCGGTGTAGATGGCAGTGACACTGTGCTGCTGCTGGCACCTGAGGCTGACTAGCCCTGAGTTGCACTGAGAGGATGCTGCATGATGGGATCTGCGGTGTATGGTGCATCCTGACAGGAGGTGGTATTGGGGTCACGGTTCTTCCAGGCCTGTTGGTATTGCCTTTCCATGTGCTTTCGCATGGATGTTGTCCCGAGATTATCACCCCTGCCACAACTGACCCTCTCATTGCACAGCAGGCACAAAGCGATGTGCTTATCTCTCCCCAGGCGGAAGAGCTGCCAGACGACAGAGGACCGTGGTTTGCTGACAGCCACGGGGGGTCTTGCTGGCTGTTGACTGCCACTGCTGCCTGAGGGTGCCCTCTCAGGACCAAGGCTTTGAGAGGGTGATCTCTGCCTGGTAGCTTGGCTTCTACCCCTCCCTCTTGTGCCTCAGTTCCTTGAAACAGTGGGATGTTGCTGCGTCGGTGGCACCTCTATTTCCTCCCCTGATGATGAGGCTGCTTGAGGGCGCCACGTCCGATCAGTGACATCGTCATCAAACTCGGCACCACTGCTACTTTCCTCCGGTGGCTGGGACAGAATATCAGGTGTGGCACTGGATGCCCCTCCCTGGCTCTGTTGACTGCTTACAGCCAACACCTCCTCTGGAGTCTCACTACGTTCCACCCGCTGACTTTGGTGGACTTCCTCCTCCTCCTCCTCATCACTAAAAAGTGGTAGAGACTCCAAGGGCAGATCAAGGTTTGCCAAGAGTTCCCTGGCAGACGGTGCCCCAAAGGTGAGTGGCATTCTAATAACAGGGGACGGGGCAGAGGACTCTCGCTGACCGTCCCATGTAAGGGTGGTATTGGATGATCCAGCGGATGCTTGACTCCTCGTTTGGGAGCTTTGGGCGGTGGAACTGGAGGATTGGGTAAGCCAATCTAGAACCGCTGGCTGTGTGGTTCTTACTTGACCAGTGGCCATCAGGGGTAGCTGCACCCTGCTGCCACGCCTGTTACCCCGACTGCCACGGGGCCTGGTGCTGCCACTTTTCCTACCCTCACCGCCTGCTGTTGCACTCCTTGCCTGGGAAGTGCTGGAAGTAGGACGCTTGGACATATTTTTATTTGGGTGGGGGAAAATTAAATGATGTATTTTTTTTTATACTTTTGTAAACTTTATTTTTTTTTATAACTTTTTTTTTTACTTTTTTTGTTGCAGCTAAACGGGGTTGACGGCACCCAGCTGAGCAGCAACGTGTAGCGTGTACAGTCATGGAACAGGAATGCTACCTGTCCTGACTCTTTTCTCTCACTATTTCTTTTTTTATCACCCTATCTCTCCCTAGATCTCACAATTTTTTTATTTATATGACTTTCTCTCCCTATCTCTACCTATCTCTTGCTTTCTCAGCCTCTTTCCCTATCTATCACCTTATCTTCTATATCTAGCTTTCTCTTCCTCTCTCCTGCTTCTCTCACTAACCCTTTCTATTTCTTCTCTATCTCTCCCTGTATCTATCTACTTGTTTGATTATCTATCTATCTATATCTTTTCTATAACTAATGTGGAGCTCCTCTGCCTTTGAAGTCTTGAGACGCACTGACAAGATGTCGGCGCGCTCAGACACTTCAGGGGCTGTGGGGTGACGTCACACATCTTTTTTTCCACAGAAAACCAGGATCCAAGGGATTATAGGAGTAATAATCCCTTGTATCCTGGTCTATTCTGTGAAAAAAGTACAGTTTTGCGTTACCGTTTTTTTTTTTTACCAGATTCGTCACAAACTTTTCAAAAGTTCGGTTCGGTGACGAACCGAACTTTTTGCAAAGTTCGTAACGAATCTGGTTCGTTACGGTTCGGTTCGCTCATCCCTAGTGTTAGGGCCTGGATTTAGTTCTCTGTTAGGCAGGAGTGATATCGAAAGAACCCAACAGCCCTTCTAAGGGCTACAAGACAATTTTTTTTGTCTCCTAGCTGGGCTGGCTGGCACTAGTAGTGCAGCTATCGCCATATAGAACAATTTTTTTTTTTTATTGTTTTATCTCAGTGATACAAATCCATTTCATACAGCTGTGTGGAACCATTCTGTGTGTCACAGTTCAGCTGTCCACTCACCACAAACCATAATCTATATTTTCTGTCCAGGTGACCCATACTGTATGTCACGTAATCAAATACGGTCTTTTGCTTTCACTGATACAGCTACATTAGAAAAATCTCTGTGCGACATTTGTCTGGGTTGCAGTCAAAATAGCCACAGTCAGCAGGGGCTGAGTTTGCTCTCTGATAGTTTCTGCACGTCACGTTAAAAAACGTTTTTTGTTGTTTTATCTCAGTGATACAAAATCCATTTCATACAGCTGTGTGGAACCATTCTGTGTGTCACAGTTCAGCTGTCCACTCACCACAAACCACACTCCTTATTTTCTGTCCAGGTGACACATTCTGTACGTCACGTAATTAAAAAAGGTCTTTTGCTGTCACTGATACAGCTACATTACAAATATCTCTGTGCAACATTTGTCTGGGTTGCAATTAAGCAGACCAAGTCTGCCTAATCTAATAGTTTCAGTGTAATTGCTCCATACTGCACGGTACGTAATAACATACGTAATTTAGCTCTAACTTATCCACCTATATACAAAGCACAATCCGTATTTTCTGTCCAGGTGACACATTCTGTACGTCACGTAATTAAAAAAGGTCTTTTGCTCTCACTGATACAGCTACATTACAAAAATCTCTGTGCGACATTTGTCTGGGTTGCAATTAAGCAGACCAAGTCTGCCTAATCTAATAGTTTCAGTGTAATTGCTCCATACTGCACGTTACAAAAATCTCTGTGCGACATTTGTCTGGGTTGCAGTCAAAATAGCCACAGTCAGCAGGGGCTGAGTTTGCTCTCTAATAGTTTCTGCACGTCACGTTAAAAAAAAAAAAAAATATATATATATATATATATATATATATATATAAATAGTTTTTTTGTTGTTTTATCTCAGTGATACTGTTAAGGAAGACATAATCTGTCTTCAAGAAGGTCAGGTCAGTTGTCCAAATTGAAAGAACGGTTGTGCACATGGTAAGATCTCAAGACGGACACAAATGTCAGTTTGGAGTCTCCCAACACGTTCAGGCGCTGAGGTGATCTGGGCTGCTCCGTTTATTACAAAAGCATATACACACAGTAGAAAAGGTGGGGGCCTCGTTCACAGAGTTTCCCCAGCAAGCTGATAAGCATTAAACACATATTCTTTTGTTCTTCTTGTCTTGGTTACTCCACCGCAGCATCCCGGACAGGTGGGGGGAGTGGAATCTGTATCAGGATGTACTGGACACAGCTGCATAAGCATTTTGCAAAGCTGAGATATTTTTGTAAGGCTAAATAGCATTGAATACATGTATATACAAATGACATCACACTGTGAGGGGAAAATTCAGTATTTCTGCTGGTCTACCTTTACAGTCCCCCCTAAAGACTGAATTTTCCCCTAATCTTTGATTTTCTAATTGTCAAGAGTGTCTAGACGGACATGGGGGAAAAGGTAGTCTTCACCAAGGCTGAAACCCAACAGGCACCCCCCTGTGTACTTGGGCTTATCCTAATCATTTGACAGAAACCTACTTGTGGACTATTGAATTTCTAAAAAACAAAAACTGTGTGTTGGACTAACAAGAAGTGTCTCTCTGTGGTCGTCTTCTCTTCGATCTTCTTGGATAATAGCAAAAGTCTCTGGTGCAAAGTCAATTGTCCATCACTTGATGCTTGTTATTATAAAGTTCAGTCTATGACCCCTCCCTATGTATGTGAAGGGGTAGCAGGTGTAGATGTCAGTGCAGATGTTAGAGCATCTTATCAGTGGGTGATTGACAGTCCATTACCTTGTCTGTGGGAGGAGCTTTGACACAAGGACCTCCCACACTCTCTGGTCTGCAGATCATTGCATCAGCTCTGCTAGTTGGTCAGGAAGTCTTAGGCACACAGATTACCGTTAAGGTCCACCCCTGGACAGCCGTAGTACGAACAGCAAGGCCTTGTTCAGCATGGCAGACCCGTGGTCGAAGCCGTTTCTTTTTGGGTGACAGGTTACTTACAACTGTGTCTTACCACACCTTGTAGACTTGACGTAGCAGCTCCTGGACTTTTCCCGAGGTTGTCAGTCCCAGCTCTTTTTAGCTGCACACAGGAAAGATGCATAGGAACAGTTCCACACAATCAAAAAGTCAACTCAAAAAACTCATGTTAGAATAAGCCGTTGCTGAGGTTTCCTCTCCATCATTGATCAAATAAACAAATGTCCTTAGAACTTTTGTCGGTCCAACACTGTATGTAAATAACACTTACCAATGAGACCAAAGAGGTCTTCTGTCAAACCAAAATAAACTTGTGAAACTCTAAACCTGATCTAATTAAAGGATACTTCAAAACAAACTTTCATAATATTTTGACAAATGATCCTGCATATTTCAATACATTAATCAATAGCAATGCATGGGTATCTTTGTAATGTAAAACCTTTTAAACCAAATAAAACACAACACCATTAATTTTTTTCATAACCAACCTTGAGATACCAAACGATGTTTAATGTTTACTAAATGTGTGATATTGTGTATTCTGCACATTTTGTAGAAGTACCCAGCTTTTGTGGATGTGGAAATGAACGGACCCTTTTTTTTTTTTTCTTCTTTGAATGAACAGAGTACTCATCTTTTACGGGGGTGTCTTGTACCTAGGAGATGGGCTCAAGGGCTGTCTTTGTATCTGTGACGTCCACCCTGTCCTCCTCCCTCCCCTCTGAGTCAGCTAAGTCCACCCCTTCCAATCGGACGGTGTGATCCTCCCTCTTTCAGTCAGTCTCGTCTCAGTTGTCCATGAGGACAGATCTCTGATGCACATTTAACATATAACAAGTCAACAGAATACAAACATTGAAACAAACAGATCTGACAATACAGACATGAACACATGAAGGGCCCATAGGAAACGTTTCATTGCCTTGATTTCAAAAATAAAATGTAGAGTTTGATCAAAACATTTGGTACCAATAAAAACACAAAATATCCCAAGGAAAAAATAAAAATCCCCAATGAGCATATAAAGAAAAAAAACAAATGTCGTAGGGGGGAGCACACTGAGGAATCGGAGGATGACGAGGTGACTGACCCAAGCTGGATTGATAAGCCGA
The DNA here is from genome assembly GCA_900303285.1 of Rhinella marina. Lineage (NCBI taxonomy): Eukaryota > Metazoa > Chordata > Amphibia > Anura > Bufonidae > Rhinella > Rhinella marina. Next base: position 45,843 of record ONZH01018348.1, on the reverse strand, counting down.
GTGAAGACAGTGCTTCTGAGGCATTATCAGCCTCACCATCTCGCTGCTTTGCCTGTTGAAAAACTCACTGCTCAGCATGAAGTCGGATGATTTGCGCTTGTCACAAGAGGCGGTGGAGGAAGATACGTCGCTTGATAGCCAGAGCACCCTCCGGTCTGTTTCTCAGCGCGTATCGGAGGAGGGGGATGAGGATGAGGAGGAAGAGGAGGAGAATGTCAGTGAGACAGAAGAGGGTACCAGTGCTCAGTCCTTCTTAACTCTTGAGCGTGTATGGGCTGAAGAGGAGGACTTAGAGGAGGAGGAGGAGGAAATGGAGAGTCAGGCCAGTGAGGAGAGGGAATTCTTGCGTGTTGGGACTCTGGCGCACATGGCAGACTTCATGTTAGGCTGCCTATCCCACGTTAGAAGCATTTTTTCAAACACCGATTACTGGGTGTTCACTCTCCTGGACCCATGGTACAAGCAGAACCTTTCCACTCTCATCCCTGTAGAGAAAAGGAGTATGAGAGTGAATCAATATCAACAGGCCCTGGTGCACAAGCTGAAACAATCCTTCCCATCTGACGCTGCTAGCGGCAGAGGGCATGGTTCTGTGGGCCAAGTAGCAGGGGAGAGGAGGCGAGCAGGCAGCTTGTCCAGTACTGGCAGGGGAACGCTCTCCAAGGCCTTTGCCAGTTTTATGTCACCCCAGCAAGACACTGTCACCTGTCCCCAGTCTAGGCAGAGTAGGGGGGAGCTGTACAGAAAGATGGTGAGGGAGTACCTAGCTGACCATACCAACGTCCGGACTGATCACTCTGCTCCATACAACTACTGGGTTTCAAAGCTGGACACGTGACCTGAACTGTACCCCTTGGAGGTGCTGGCCTACCCTGCTGCTAGCGTGCTGTCAGAGCGGGTATTCAGTGCAGCTGGTGGCATCATCACCAATAAGCGTACACGCCTGTCAACTGACAGCGCTGACAGGCTGACGCTTATTAAAATGAACAAAGCCTGGATTTCACCGGAATTCAAATCTCCGGGGGAAAGCAGATAAAGATTAACATTACTTATGTATCTGATTCCTCTTCTCTACTCCTCCTACTCCTCCTCCTCCTTGTCGTCTTTGCCTAACGCTGACCCAAAAAACGCAATTTTTTAGAGGTCCAACTGGCACTCTTTTACCACAATTTTTCTGGAGGTCCACCTATAGGCCCTCTCTCTAAACAATTTTTCCGGAGGTCCACCTACAGGCCCTCTCTCTAAACAATTTTTCCGGAGGTCCACCTACAGGCCCTCTCTCTAAACAATTTTTCCGGAGGTCCACCTACAGGCCCTCTCTCCAAACAATTTTTCCGGAGGTCCACCTACAGGCCCTCTCTCCGAACAATTTTTCCGGAGGTCCACCTACAGGCCCTCTCTCTGAACAATTTTTCCGGAGGTCCACCTACAGGCCCTCTATCCAAACAATTTTTCCGGAGGTCCACCTACAGGCCATCTCTCTAAACAATTTTTCTGGAGGTCCACCTACAGGCCCTCTCTCTAAACAATTTTTCCGGAGGTCCACCTACAGGCCCTCTCTCCAAACAATTTTTCCGGAGGTCCACCTACAGGCCCTCTCTCCAAACAATTTTTCCGGAGGTCCACCTACAGGCCCTCTCTCCAAACAACTTTTCCGGAGGTCCACCTACAGGCCCTCTCTCCAAACAATTTTTCCGGAGGTCCACCTACAGGCCCTCTCTCCCAACAATTTTTCCGGAGGTCCACCTACAGGCCCTCTCTCTAAACAATTTTTCTTTGCACCTAGTTGGGTGCTTCCCTAACATGTGATGGGTATGTGCCTCGCCTTTCTTGGTCTGGGTGAGCACAATTGCCATGAGGGTAACCACCAGGCTGTTGCCTGAGAATTTGGGGTAATGGTGGGATTAGGCAGCCTCAGAGGCATCCATGCGTGCTGCCCCTGCTGTTTCCTGTCCATTTCCATGGTGTTTCCATCATTTTCTGATGTTTCCAGGTTTTCACCCAGCCTTCCATAGGCAGAGCTTTGGTCCCCTGCAAAAATTCTCGAGTCTCCCATTGACTTCAATGGGGTTCGTTACTCGAAACGAGCACCCGAGCATCAGGAAAAGTTCGTCTCGAATAACGAGCACCCGAGCATTTTAGTGCTCGCTCATCTCTAATTAGTATGTTATGTCCAGATGCTTCACTCCCGACCGTTTCTACTTTATGTACAAGATACTTTGTCCCTGGGACCTCTCTGCCTAATGCACCTAAGTGGCCTTAAAACTTATCTTAAGGCAGTGCCTGATTCATCGATTCTTCTTCAAGAACTTACAAATGGTATTAATATATATTCGGGAGTCGGATGCAGAGCTAAGCAGAAGCATCATAGCTGAGCTCCAGCAGCCACAGCTGAGTACAGCATTATAAAGCACCCTAGAGGCACTCAAACTGTGCTGGAGCAGACCCCTTTCCACCCACTCACCCCCAGGAAGACACTGGAGATGACGAGGACAAAGAAAAACCCTGGTTCTCCCACAAAACTTACCTCTTTCTTCACAGCAGCAGCGATCCATGATGGCACCGGAACATGCAGGAGTTAGCACAGACACAGATGAACTCCAGCAACAAGCGCACCATGAGGCCGCAGGTTTATGAGGAGCTAGTAGGACATATTTCCCATGCAAGAAAAACTAGTCATATGAGTTGGGGGTCTGCCCAAAGCTCTCCAACAGGGGCAAAGTCTGACTTTAACATGAGCCCTAATAAAAGCTCTGAATATCATAGGATCACCCTGTCTGCTATGCAAGATTTAATGGCAGACCTGAAAAATTCTATACACTCAGATATTCAGTCAGCCTTAAACACTATTAAGGGCAGACATCGCGGCCATTGGGGATCGCACTGCACACCTTGAGGAAAAGATGGAGGAATTTAAGGAAGCACACAACTCCCTAGTGGATTCTTATAATGAGACACAGGATGAGGTTGCTGCCTTGAAACTGAAATTAGTAGACCTTGAGGATAGGTCTAGAAGGAATAATATCAGACTCAGAAATATCCCTGAAGACATAAAAGAGGACTCTTTCCAGGATTATCTGATAGATCTCTTTACATCAATCCTGCCAGACACACCAGAGAGGGATTTACTTATAGATAGAGCACACAGAGTCCCTAAACCCAAATCTATGCCAGCCAGCATGCCAAGGGATGTACTAGCTTACTTTCACTTCTTCCATTTTAAAAACAAGCTTCTCAGGGAAGCAGGAAGAAAAAGACATTCCTGAGTATTTTAAACAAGTTTCTTTCTATGCTGATCTATCTCCAGCAACTCTAGCCAGGAGGAGGAAGTCTGCTAAATATACTACAGTCCTGAGAGAGAATGTAATCCCATATTGCTGGAGTTTTCCAGTGAAACCTATTGTCAGTAGTAATGGCACTAACTTTATTTCACTTTCTCCATCTCAAGCTGCAAACTTACTGGAGAGGTGGTCCTTACTCTAGCCACAAGAGGGAACCAGATCTCCAGGGAAACAGAAGCCACCCACGCTGACCCAAGAATGGACTGTGGTGAAATCCACAAAGTGATAACCTCCATAGGTGAAACCATGTAAGTTACCCCACCTGCCTATACCATACTAATTTGGTTCTGCTTTCCTCTACTCTTGGCCCACCTATATATCCTGAAACACACAAATGTTATAGTCCTTGACTTTCTCATCTACTTCGAAGACTCCCCCTTGTACGAGCTGTTGGTTGCCTGTTGGGACATCAAATAAGTTAATACTTGGCGGTGGCTGTTGGACGTCCGCTGTTCAGATTTTTCGCCACATTTTTTTTTCGTTTTTCCTATTTTTGTTCTTCTTTTTCTCAGCTAATGTAGTTGTTTTTACATCGCAAACTGGATCTCTCCCTCTCTCTCTCCAACCCTACACATGGCAATTGTGACTGGGTTTGGCGATCTACTAGAGACTGTATGGTTTCTTAAGTTTTACTTTTCTTGTTGTTTATTAAGTTTTTTTTTAGGGTGACATGTCATTTACCTGCTTCTGATTTACTGATGCATCTTTGCACTCTATTGCTCTATGTAGCATTGTACATTTTATATGGCATTACAGGGGTTTATGGGTATGTTCTTAGGTACCTGATATGGCATTAAAGATCTCATCCCTAAATGTCAAAGGGTTGAACAGCCCTTTCAAAAGAGCATGCTTCTAGAAAGAAGTATCTAACTTGCACTGTGACATTATAGGTGCCCGGGAAACTCATTTATTGCCTAAAGATAGTTTCAAGATTTAAAATAGGCGATTTCCTCATATATTTCACTTCCACAATCAAAAGAAAAAATCAGGGTTGATTCTAGCCATTAAAGATACGGTCTCTTTTAAACTTAGTATATCTACTACTACAGACAGCCGAGGCCACTACATTATCATTGTCTGTCTAATCAATAATCAGCTTTACACTATAGCATTCATATATGCACCTAATAAATCATAGCTTCGTTTGCTTCAATGCTTCTTCAACAAACTGACACCTATAAGACAGGGGTTTTTATTACTCTGCGGCGACTATAATAAAGTTATTGACCCTACAATTGACAAGACACCTGTGGACAGCAAGGACAGAGACTTCTCATTAAGAGAATTATTGCACAACGAGGAGATTTTTGACCCATGGCGCATATTCCATGCGTCTGAAAAAGAATTTACTTTTTTTCTCAAGCCTCCATAACTCCTACTCCCACATAGATATGGTATTAGTGGATAAAAGACTACTACAAAATATAATTTCATCAGATATCCATACCATAACTTGGTCCGAGCATGCCCCTACCTCTGTACTAATTAACCTACAATACTCTCCCTCACGAGCCGCACGGAGATTGCATAACCCTGAATACTTACCTCTATTCCGTACCGCTCTGCAGGAATATTGTACTCTTAATAACTCATCTGAGGTCTCGCTGTCCATGATCTGTTGCGCTCACAAAGCAGTCATGAGGGTTATCTTTCTAAAATACTCTGCTTTGGAAAAGAGAAAGAGAAATCAAAAGATCAAACTACCGTATTTTTTGCCCTATAAGACGCACCGGCCCATAAGACGCGCCTAGTTTTTAGAGGAGATCAATAAGGAAAAAATATTTTTCATTAAACCTCTGGTCAGACCACCAATCAGACCTTAGCTGACAGCTCCAATAAGACCCCCAATGTTAATAAGACCCCAATAAGCCCCCTTTGCCTCCTATTATCCCCCATTGCCTCTCATTAGCCCCCATTGCCTCTGATTAGCCCCCAATTGCCTCTCATCAGCCCCCAATTGCCTCTCATTAGCCCCCAGTGCCTCTCAATAGCCCCCAGCACCACTCATTAGACCCCATTGCCTCTCATTAGCTCCCAAGCAGCTTTAAAATAGCCCCCAGCAGAATTATATGAGCCCCCCCCATTGCCTCTCACCAGCCCCCAGCCACTTTATATCAGCCCCCTTTGCCTCCTGTTTTATAAAATAAATAATCACTTACCTCTCCTGGTCCTGGATGCTGCCACTCGCCGCCGAACGCTCTCTGCCTTTATCCAGCACTGTGAACTGGCGCGCACAGCGTGAGGTCACAGAGCGCCTTCACGCTGTGCGCAGCCCTGCTCAGCCGAGGGGAGGACCAGGAAGCGGTGAGTACAGAGTCTTCACCGCTTCCTGGTCCTCCGGTGCTAATGAGCGCTTCTATAATGGAGGAAAAAAAATGCGTCTTATGGGGCAAAAAATACGGTACTCATAGGCCAGATTAGACAAGTGGATCTTGACAACCAAAAATCTCCCAAAATTACCTTTGCAACCCAATTGAAAAATTTAAGATATGAGCTACAAGCGTTAATGCAATCCAGATTTGAGTTCTATCTCCGCAAATCCAAATCCATCCTATTGCGGGAATAGAGCGAATAAATCTTTAGCAAACAGGATTAAGGCTAAATCTGCAAAATCTAGAATCCCCTTTTTATATGGCAGAGCAGGTAAAAAAATTATAAATCCACAAGTAATAGCTGATGAATTCGCCTTATACTACTCTAAATTGTATAATCTCGCCCTAGACGCTATACTCTTCGACTTACTGAAGAGAAAATTAACACCTTCCTGAATAAAATCTCTCTTCCCCAATTATCGTCAGAACAATTAGATATATTAAACAGAGATATCCATATTGATAAGTAATAACCTCTCTCAAACTAAACAAATCACCAGGGCCAGACGGGTTAACCAATGAGTACTACAACACATTTTCCCCAATCCTCTCTCTGTACCTGAAGGGATGTTTCCAGCAATTCTTTGGAGGCAGCCCCATTCCCAAGGAAATGCTCTCAGCCCTAATAGTCACACTTTTCAAAACAGGCAAACCTCCCGACACTCCAAAACAAACAATTGTGGATTGGAGATGCCTCCAAAAAATGGTTTCAGATTGAGCTTGGCCTATTAAGGGGACACAGCATTCACACTTTCTTATGTTCCCTTTTATATTTTGGGTTCCACAACAATTTTTCACTTAAAATCCAAACCATAGAATTAATGGATATCCCTATATCTATTGTTGAGTTGTTTGTTCCTAACTTCACAGCATCACCCTGGTCCTAGAAAGGCCTCCACTTCTTGAAAGATCTGGGTGTTCCTACTCTACATCAATTCCACATTCTAGCTGCCAAACAGAACCTGCCATACTCAGAGTACTTCCAGAATATGCAACTTAGACATATGCTTAGCTCTGGTTTGATTCCCATTGCTCAATCCTCTAATTTTTCTTTATTAAGACTATGGATCTCCAATCCTGACTCCAGTTCCAACAACATATCCTTTTGCTACAGAAATTTGCTAATGGAGGAAGGCGACAAATTGGGGAAAATTAAAGACCACTGGCACCATGATTTAAAGGGAGTCTTTCACCTGTTTTTCACCTATATAACTAAGAGCACTGCCCCACAGAAGATTACATACACATCCCAGACATACCTGTGTGTAATTTGTGTCTGTATTACATGTTCAGAAAAAGCACTATTATTCTGCAGGAAAAGAGCTCCCAAGTGCCCAGCTCTGCTGCTGCTGCAAACCAGACTGAAGAGGGCAGGGCTGCTTTAGCTGCTCATATCTTGGGATTGGTAGCAGATAGAAAAATGGTTCTGACCTTTTTTGAAAGCTGGCATTGATGATATCGCTGAAGATATAGCTGTTAGAAATCCAGTCGGGAGAGAAAGCTGTTTTTAGTTTCACTTTCAGCTGGGCACTTGGGAGCTGTTTTCAAGCAGAATAAACTGCTTTTCCTGGACATGTATTACAGGCACACAGTGCACACAGGTATGTCTGGGATGTGTCTGCAATCTTCTGTGGGGCACTGCTGTTAGGTATATAGGTGAAAGACTCCCTTTAAATCAAAGCTTTACTGATGATCAATGACAATCTGCTCTTACCTCTGTCTGCAAATTTTCTAAGTGTATATCTCACTTGGAAACTCATCGAAAAGTATTCTATAGATGGTACCTCACAACTTGCTGCCTGTCACATATTTTCCCCAACACATCAGATGTGTGTTGGAGATGTGATATATGCATGTGTTGTGGGAATGTGGATTGATAAAGAAAGTTTGGCACCAGATTTTTTCTATATTATCCAATATATGCTAATTTTAAATTGTCCCAGACCCAGCTTTAGCTCTTCTATCCCTTGATATAGAACAGTTCTCCTTTTTACATTCTACTATAGTTTCTCATGCATGCATAGCTATGCGACAAAAAAATTGCAGCCAATTGGAAAACAACAAGAAAACAAGTCCATTAATGAACAATGCTGGTACGAAAGGATGTCCGCCTTGGCTTTCAACGCGTCACGTCAGTCAGGGGCAGTTGGCCATAGACCTTACAGAGAAATTTCCCAGTGGGCCTTCTGCGCCTTCCTCACAGCCAGCCAGTGGAAGTTTTTGAGGAAGTATTTTGTGTCCGGTGAAAGTATTTTATGATGGACCTTGGTATTTGGCTCTGTTGGGGTGGTATAATGTGCCACAAAATGGTATTGCTGCCCTGCCCTCCATAAATTTGGACCAGACTACAAAACGGGGGCAATTTTATTTTTTTTTTCAGGGACACTATAAGTTCCCAGTCCGCCCCTGACGTCAATATCAATCTAGATGGGAAGTTTGGATCACTTCTATTTTTTATAAACCCTTTTCATTGATTGCTCTGTCAGATGCGCAGTATTGTCTGAGAAATGCCTTGTTAGCTATTACTTATCAAAGACTACAATTTATGTAAGAACTGACATCTTTTCTATGTCTTTTCATTTCTGTTGCATTTTGATGTAATCTGTATAATTGAAAAGAATACCATGATACCTGTAAATCACCTTGCCTTATGTATACTTAATGGTATTTCAATAAGAACTAATGTTAAAAAAATAAAAAAATATATATATATATAGTCCTCCATGTAAAGATCTGGACAATCTATAATATTTTATCTGAGAATGAAAATGAGACTACTGTCACGTTCCTTAAAGCTTGGGTAAGTGACTTGAAAATTCAGGTGTTCTAATGAGAAGTTTTAACCCTATTTGCACTGACCTCGAAGATGCTTTCTAATACAGGAAAATTTCTTCAAAGTCCTTACTGGATGGTACTATCCTCCCCTGCGTCTACATAAAACTGTATCCAAATTTAAATCCACCGTGCTGGAGATGCCATGTGGGTCCTGGCTGATTCCTATATATCTGGTGGGATTGCAGTGTAATAAGATTGGAAACAGTTGCCAGAAGATCTTGAATATCAGTAATATTAACCCTATTCCAACATCCACCATAAATCCTGCTGTTTCAAATGTGACCATGGCATCTGAAAGTCCGAAAACCCAGAAGCGAGCTCTTTGTGGGAAGGAGTACCTCCCCCAGGAGATGGGGAAGGCGTTCCCTGTACTAGGCTTCTAGGCTCATTACTTGTATATTACAGTTGGGGTCCACTTGGGGACGTAAAAGAGTGAAAAAAGTTTAAAAAAAATATTTAAAAAATATGAAAATTCAAATCACCCTCCATTCACCAAAATAAAAAAATACTTAAAACAATAAATAAAATCAATGTCATGGGCATCACCACATGTGAAAATGCTCATACTAATAAAAATATTTTTAAAAAAGTATCGGTGAATGACGTAACAGGAAGAAAATAAAAATGGCCAATTCACAGTTTTTTCATTACCTCCCAAAAAATTGACTGCAAAGTGATTAAAAAGGCATACACACCCCAAAATGGTATTAACAAAAACTACAGATCGTCCCACAAAAAATGTTTCAAAAGTTTTTTTCAGTACTAAAATGCAATACAATTGTGGTATCGCCGTAATCAGATCGATCTGGAGAATAAAGAGCAAAAGTCAGTTTTACTGCATATTGAATGTCGTAGAAACAAAATCCATAAAATTGTGGCGGAATTACTTTTTTTCCAATTCCACCCCATTTGGAATTTTTTCCCCGCTTCCCACTACATTCTATGAAATATTAGAGGGTGCTATTAGAAAGTACAATTTGTGGGGGCGTGGCCTAGCACCTGATGGCGGAGGACGTGTAGGTCCCTGCCTCCGCGACTGTGCCGCATTAAAAAGGACCCCGAGCCTCACCTGCCCCCGTGATATGGGGAAAAAAGACCCCAAGAAGCTCCCCCAGGGTGCCCTACCTGTCAGGGAAACACAGCAGCGCGGCACCCTCCGCGACTTTATCATGCGGCCGTCCGATGCCGCCTCTCCAGCGCCGCCATCTTCTCCACCGGCCCTGCTGCAAGAGAGCGCACTCCCCCAGCGCAGGGGTAGAGCGCACGGCGAGCAGACCCTGGATCCAAACTGCCTGCAGACCTCGGACTCCAGCAGCCTAGTTCCCAACCTGCAGCAGCCCCCACAGGCTCCACAAGAATGGGATGAAGGAGCTGGTCATGCAGCCAATATGGCACCCTCCCTCCCTGTGCTTGTACAAGTGGGGGACCCTCCCCCACAGGTTAGTGGGGGAATTAAATACCTGAGACCCTCAGAATCACCTGCCTCTTTGCGCCCTCTTCAAGGAGACCCTGTTCCCCCCTCATTTCCCCGTGGGGATTAGATAACCACACAGGTGCTACCCCCTCCATGTCGCGGTATGCAGCCCCCACACCAGCCTGTTCCCCTAGCCAGGATCTTGACCTGGGACAAGGCTCTCCCTCCAGACCTCCATCACCCTCAGATTGGGCCTTTATTTTCTCTCATTTACCCACCAAGCATGACTTTCAAGCTCTGGTCACCTAGGTAACAACTACCTGTCGCTCTGAAATTTCTGCTGTACAGCGTGATTTGCTTTCTATATCCAACCGAGTGGACTCCCTTGAAAAAGCTCACACTCTTACAAGGGCGACTGTCTCCCAGCTCCACACCTCAGTCAGCTCCAGGACTTGTCTCAGATTACCTTACAAAAACGTAGACACTTACTATTGGACGCTCTCCAGTCCCGTCACATCCCTTATCGTTGGGGGTTCCCTTTTGCCCTGATTGTCCGGAAAAATGGCCGACCTATCTATCTCCGCTCCTACGAGGACCTGGACTTCCGTTAGCCGACCCCAGAGCTAACGGATTGGGAGACCTCTGCAACCTCCTTCCTCCGCCGCTGACCTGGCAAATCCCGGGCAATTCTAAACGTCGACTACTACCCTCGCCTAAGATATCTGCGGAGGCTCCAGAAGAACCATCCCCCGCCGCACGAAGACTGCAGTCTGCGCTGCTGACTCCTCATCGCTGACATTTTCAAGATTGAACCGTTGTCCCTGGCTGCATTTTTGGGACTTCATGGCCTAAACGCCCACTCGGGGCCCACTCCTGGTGTTGCCCTTGTTGTCACGGTCATTGCTGTGGCAGCCCTGGCAGCACTTAATGTTTTTTTTTCTTGCACAGTTGCGAATAGTTAGAACCTCGTTGTTATCTGATATTGTTCCTACCCTATCAGGTTTTGCTGTTTTTTTCTGACCCTCTTCCTGGGGCGTGACTACCTCGGATCTCCCTTTTATATTTCTTAAGGGATCCGTAAGTCCGTTCTGCTAATTGGTACTCAGCAGAATCGGCCCCATCTCAAACCTTCACTCTCTTTTTTTTTTTTTTCTTTTTGAGACACTGGTCTGATTTTTTCTACTTAATTGAGTTGTATACTTTCTAGTTCACTTGTTTGTCTTGTCTATTGGTGTTGGTGTCTACCCCCAACTTCCCTTCTGTTTCCCCCTCCACCCTTTACTCCTTTACCCACTATCTTCTCTTTTAGTTTCTCCTGACCTCCCACGCGGAAACAGCCCGGAACTTGCCATATCTGCTGACGGTAGGATCGCATAACCGTTTGATATTTGACATCCTGTGGGTGAGTTAACCTTGACCCGTCTCATTATACACTCCCCTAGCTCTTTCACATGGCCACAATAGTCACAATAAATGTCAAGGGACTGGGGTCCAATACAAAAAGGAGACTAGTACTTCGCGAGCTATGCAACTTGCGGGCGGACGTCGCCTTTTTGCAGGAGACCCACTTTGACCAAACGGGGACCTTTAACTTCGCCAAACATTATTACCCCCGTGCCTACCTAGCTAATCACTCACACCGGAAGGCAGGGGTTGTCATCTTACTCTCGGCATCTTGCCCTATTTCCATAACGACCTCTCACATTGATCCAGATGGTCGATATATCATTCTGGAAGGTACTTATCAGGACCGCCCTATTGTATTATGCAACCTCTACGCCCCCAATACTTCCCAGTTACCGTTTGTACGTAAGGTTTTTAGTCGGCTCCACAATTTACCCCCCGCGGCTTGGATTATCGGAGGAGACTTTAACATGGTCTTCTCTGAGTCCGCAGAGAGGCTTTCACTTTTGCCCATCACGTCTTCTCCATTCACGTCACGCCTAGCGAGGGATTTTCACAGCACGGTACGTCAATCTGCCCTTTTTGACCTCTGGAGGGTTCAAAAAGGGCAGATTGACCCTACCAGTCGAATGTTTACATTTTACTCTCCCCCCCATCAACTACTCACCAGGATAGATTACTTCTTCGGTAATGCCCTCACCCTGAAACTGCTTCAAGAGGTCACAATTGGACCGATTTCGTGGTCAGACCACGCCCCGGTTACACTTACTCTCGCCTCTCGACCTCAGCCACCCCGTACGTGCCATTGACGCCTTAACGATTCCCTGCTGAAATCACTACCTACTCGTACCGAAATTAAACAGCACATCCAGACGTATTTTACGGAAAACACAAACTCGGTTCCCTCTCTTGCTACGTTATGGGAAGCCCATAAGGCAGTTGTGCGAGGCCAATCTATTGCACTGGCCTCTCGCCTTAAAGGGTTTCTGTCACCAGATTTGGGCATACTAAACAGGATGGCATTTGCAATGTGCAAATGCCACCTGATGCCCAATCTGGTTTTCTTACTGTAATCAGATCAGCCGTTTTGTTAAAAAAAGCACTTTTATAATATGTAAATTAGGCGTACTAGGTGCAAGAGGCGTTTACCTTGCACCTAGTAATCGCCGTGTTCCAACCTCTAGTGCCGCCTCCTGCTTCCTGATTGACAGGGCCAGGCAGCTTGCTCGATGAGCTGCCGGCCCTGTCCTCGCTCGAAATCCCGCGCCTGCGCCGTGTAGGCTAAATTCGGCGCAGGCGCAGATAGTTCGCCCAGCTCCTGCCTCTCTCACTGCGCCTGCGCCGTGCGGAGTAAAAGCGGCGCAGGCGCAGTGAGTTCCGCCGGCTCCCGGCTCTCTCACTGCGCCTGCGCAGGCGCACTGAGAGACCCGGGCGGCCGACGGAACTCACTGCGCCTGCGCCGCTTTTACTCCGCACGGCGCAGGCGCAGTGAGAGAGGCAGGAGCCGGGCGGCCGGGTGAACTATCTGCGCCTGCGCCGAATTTAGCCTACACGGCGCAGGCGCGGGATTTCGAGCGAGGACAGGGCCGGCAGCTCATCGAGCAAGCTGCCTGGCCCTGTCAATCAGGAAGCAGGAGGCGGCACTAGAGGTTGGAACACGGCGATTACTAGGTGCAAGGTAAACGCCTCTTGCACCTAGTACGCCTAATTTACATATTATAAAAGTGCTTTTTTTAACAAAACGGCTGATCTGATTACAGTAAGAAAACCAGATTGGGCATCAGGTGGCATTTGCACATTGCAAATGCCATCCTGTTTAGTATGCCCAAATCTGGTGACAGAAACCCTTTAAGAAAGATTACATCGAACACAAGAGCTTACGGCCCAAATAGTTTCTTTACAAACCCGACTACAGGCCAGACCTAGTCTTCCCCTCCTGAAGGAGTTGGTGGCTGCCCGAGCTAAACTGAGAGATATGGCCACACACAAAGTAGAACGTCTGTTGTTGTACTCCAGACAACGCTTCTATGAAAAGGGCAACAAAGCCCATACAATTATGGCTAGACAACTCAGAGACAAGGTAGCTAAGAGTACTCTGCAGGCGGTGAAAGACTCATCTGGCTGTCCCCAATATCACCCTACCGCTATCGCTCGCTGTTTTCAAGAATACTATGCTCAATTATATAATTTATAACCTACTGACCAGCATCCTCCACCAATATCCCAAATACGGGAATATCTGAGCTCTTGTTGCCTCCCTAAGCTCTCGTCGGAAGCAGTTAACGTGCTGAATGCTCCCATTAACATAGAGGAGCTGAACGAGGTAATTAAGGGTCTCCCGGCGGGTAAGTCCCCTGGCCCAGATGGTTTTACCGATTTATATTATAAGACCTTTGGAGCTGAACTTTCCCCTCATCTTCTGGCCCTTTATAATTAATTTCTTCAAGGTTCCTCGATCCCTTCCACTATGTTAGCCTCCCATATTGTAGTGATTCTCAAACCAGGCAAAGACCCGCAGGACTGTAAAAGTTACAGGCCAATCTCGTTATTAAATGCTGATTTGAAGATTTTTACCCGCATCCTTGCTGTACGCTTAAACACATGGCTTCCCACCCTGATTCATAAGGATCAAGTAGGCTTCATACTGTGTCGTCAAGGAGGGGACAACACCCGAAGGGTTCTTAATTTAATTGATCTGGCCAATCGCACCGATTCACAGATGGTGATTTTGAGCCTTCATGCAGAAAAGGCCTTTGACCGCATTGACTGGTCATTCTTATTTGAGACCCTTCGGGTGTTCGGTATCTCTGGTCCTTATCTACAGGCCATTCGTAGTTTATATTCTACCCCTTCGGCTTTGGTCAGACTCCCGCACTGTTCCTCTGCACCATTTAATATTTCCAACGGCACACGTCAGGGATGCCCCTTATCACCATTGATCTTCGCCCTATGTATAGAACCCCTTGCTGCCCACATTAGATTGAATCCCGATATCCAAGGTCTTAGGGTCCGGCATAGGGAATTTAAAATCTCCCTATATGCAGACGATGTGCTCCACACATTAACCAATCCCCACATCACGCTGCCCAACTTACAAGCTGCCCTTCTGAAATATGGGTCCCTCTCGGGCTATAAAGTCAACACCTCAAAAACAGAAGCCATGCCTATTCTTATCCCTGACACAAATCTTCACAGGCTTAAAAGTAACTTCCCTTCCCGGTGGACAACTGAGTCTCTCAAATACTTAGGAGTTTTATAACCCCTTCGTACTCCTCTCTCTACGCTAAAAACTTTGTCCCTCTTTTTAGAGAGCTTAAAGCCCTTCTCCATAAATGGAAGCCCCTGTTTTTATCCCTTCTAGGTCGAATAGCAGCGTTAAAAATGTCACTACTCCCAAAACTGTTATATTACTTTGAGACACTACCCATACGTATCCCCCTGTCGGAACTTAAACGATTGCAACAGGCCATTTTTTACTTCATATGGCAAGGTAAACGCCACCGCATCCCGTGTCAGGTTATGCTTTCAGTTATAGAGAGAGGCGGTCTTTCAGTCCCCAATGTTTTGCACTATTACTGGGCTACCCACTTGCGTGTAATACCGTTTTGGGCCTCACACTTGGCGTACACCAAATGGGTGGAAATAGAAAAACTATGGCTCGCCCCTATGCACCCGAATACCTTATTATGGCAACAGATCCCGGCATCATCCGACCCCTTGTTACTAGGACCAATGGCCTTCACAAAATATATATAGGACTCTTGCCACAAACACTTTGCCCTCGCCTCCAAGCGCTCCTCCATGATTTCCTTCCTATATAACCCCGCCATACCATCTGGTTTAAACGCTCCCATGGTGCGTATTTGGTCATCGTTGGGTCTCTTTCGGATAGCTAACGTCGTGGATGCTTCCACCCTGACATTCAAATCTTTCGAACAATTGCAAGAGCATGCTAAATTGCCGAAGTCCGAAAGTTTCCATTACCTACAGATTCGTCACTACGTGAGCTCTACATTTGGGTCACTACAAGTCTCCACCCCTACTAGGTTCGAGCGTTTGTGCCGACTGGGCACAGATACCAAAGGTTTGATTTCTATAATTTATCACCTCTTAGCCAACCCAACAGAAGGGGATCCCCCTCATCATAAATATATGGATAAGTGGTCCAATGATATTGGTTCTCCTATCTCCCTCTCGGCTTGGCAGACCATTGGGAACAGAGCAGCGCAATCCTCTATCTGCACCACTTATAGGATACGCAGGCGTTATAGGAAACGCAGTATAAGCTGCTCATGCACTGGTACCATACACCAGCCCTCCTACACTCCCTGAACCCGGCCATTCCATCGGCCTGCTGGCGCTGCATGAGGGATGTCGGAACCTAATATCATATATTTTGGACATGCCCCCTAATTACCCCATTTAGGGAGGGCGTTAGAGACTTATTACAATCACTTCTCTCGACATCTGTGGCCCTGGATCCAAAGATCTACTTACTCAACATCCCACCCCAGAGAATGAGCAAGCATGCCTCCAGACTGTTTCTGCTTTTCTGCACGGCAGCCAAGTCCCTGATAGCTAAGTCTTGGAAACAACCTAATACCCCATCCATGTCTATGTTCATAGCCAGAATAAGGGATATCAGATCTCTGGACTATCTTACGGCGTCTCTTAACAATACAGTAGATCAGTTTAATGCGATATGGGACCGTGGGACGCACACCCCTCATACTCCTAGAACCACTTGTCCTCGATTAAAGAGTCACACCCTCCTCACTTTCTGCTCCACCTTACTTTATCCCTCCCCTCTTTCCTATTATGTCTTTCCCCCTTGGTTGTCTTTGTCTTGTCCTTTGTCTACACCTCCGTCACTGTGGGCAATCATCTTCTTGAAGTTCACAACCTTGAGAGATTTACAGTATACCATGCTTGGATATTACACGTGCCATCTTTGCTGTACTGATTGGTACTAGGTCTTTCATGTATAATCTCCGCTATATTACATGCTTGCTCTGACGGATTTTTATTTCATTTATATTTCTCCTTTGATGTCACCTATGATTGTCTTATATTGTCTTATAATGTGTTTTTGAAAAAATAAAATAAAATTAGGTACTTTTACAGTGCCAATAAAATGAACAGTTTAAAAAAAAAAAGAAAGTACAATTTGTTCTGCAAAAAAACAAGTCCTCATATGACTATGTGAATGGAAAATAAAAAAGTTTTGGCTCCAGGAGGGCAGGGAGCGAAAAATTAAAAAATACAAAAATGAATAATTGCTGTGTCAGATAAAGGTTAAATTAACCTGTTCCAGAGGTTTCTCTTTTGATGGGGCAAATCTTTAAGAGGTTGTTATTACGGGGGACTTAAACTACCCAAATATAGACTGGGAAACTGAAACCTGTGGATCATGAGAAATGAAACAATCTAAAGATAATTACCTTTCCCAAATGGTACAGGATCCAACGTCTGTACTGGACTTAGTATTAACCAGTAGACCAGACAGAACAACATTTGTGCAGATTGGGTGACACCTGGGAAATAGTGACCATAATATAATAAACTTCCAATTGTCATTCAAAAGGCTCAAAAATATTGAACTTCCGAAAAGCAAAATTCGAATAGCTTAGGAGAGTCCATCAGCCTCACGAAACTGGGACAGTGTCCTCAAAAATAAAAAATACAGCCACAAATTGGAATATTTTTTAACGCATCCTAAGCTCTAATTGTGAGATATACAAGGTACATACTTTATGGGGAAAAAAATAAGGAAGAAAAAAATAATGTGGATAAATAGAAATGTATAGAGGCAAATAATGCCAAAAAGAAATCTTTTAAATTAGAAAAACAGGAATGTAACAAAGAAGCACTAAAACCTAAAGAGAAAAATTGAATTTGTAAAAGACAGATAAATGCACCCAGGCCGGAGGCAGAGAGGCTTATTGCCAAAGAGAATAACACTAACTGTAAAATGTTCTTGAATCATACAAATGGTAAAAAGTTTAAACCTCAAAGTGTTGGACTTTTAAAGGGCATCTGTCAGCAGATTTGTACCTATGAAAATGGCTGACCTGATGGGTCAGTTGGCAGCTGAAGGCATCTGTGTTGGTCCCATGTTCATACTCATATGTGCCTACATTGCTCAAAAAATGACGTTTTAATATTTGCAAATGAGCCTCTAGGAGCAACGGGGCACTGCCATTACACCTAGAGGCCCCTCTCTCTCTTTAACTGCTGTGCCCTCTGCACACTGATTGACTGATGCACTTTAAGGAGTGACGAGGGAGGAGTTGTAGAGAGCGATGAAGAGAAAGCTAATTTACTTAAAGGGATTCTGTCAGCTAGTTTAAGCCTATAGAGCTGAGGACATGGGCTGCTAGATGGCCACTAGCCCATCCACAATATACTTTTCCCATTGCTCTGTGTGTCTTTATTTAGTAAAAAAAAAAGATTTTGTTCATATGCTAATAGGGGTTATAAGGAGCCCAAGGGGCGGTTACCAATGTTCCTGGATCCCAGCTGTGCCCACTGTGAAGGAGCCCAGCACCGCCCGCATCCTCTGATCTCCTCCTTGCTCCCCCAACTTCACGCATTCAGAGCGCCATAATCTCACGCATGCGCGAGTACACCGCTTGTCAGTGCTGGTAAACTGTTCCTTCCCTGTGCTGGCATCAGCATCAGGGAACGAACTGCGTATGCGTGAGATTACAGTGCTCTGAATGCGTGAAGTCGGGGCAGCAAGGAGGAGATGAGAGGATGCGGGGCGGTGCTGGGCTCCTTCACAATGGGTGCGGCTGGGATCCAGGAACATTGGTAACAGCCCCTTGGGCTCCTTATAACCCCTATTAGCATATGAATAAAATCGTTTTTTTGACTAAATAAAGACACAGAGCAATGGGAAAAGTATATTGTGGACGGGCTAGTGGCCATCTAGCAGCCCATGTCCTTATCTCTATAGGCTTAAACTAGCTGACAGAATCCCTTTAATTCTGAGGAAAATGAAATGTCCGTTGATATGAGTGTAAAAGTAAATTTCCTATTAAATGTAGCCTGTCTGAGGCTACTTTCACACTTGAGTTTGCAGGATCTGTTTGTGAGATCTGTCACAGGCTCTCACAAACGGTCCTGAACTGATCAGTTTTGTCCTAATGCATTCTGAATGGAAAAGGATCTGTTTAGAATGCATCAGTTTTGCTTCAGTTCAGTCTCCATTCCGTTTTGGAGGCGGACACTAAAACGCTGCTTTTGGTGTCCGCATGAAGAAACTGATGCAAATGGATCCATCATGACTCACAATGTAAGTCAATGGGGACGGATCCGTTTTGTCTGACACAATAGAAAACGATCCGTCCTCCATTGACTTTCAATGGAGTTCAAGACGGATCCGTCTTTGCTATGTAGAAGATAATACAAACTAATCCGTTCAGAACGGATGCAGACGGTTGTATTATCATGACGGATTCGTTTGTGAGAGCCTGGACGGATCTCACAAACGGATCCTGCAAACGCAAGTGTGCAAGTAGCCTGACTCGGGAGGAAGTTCAGCGGCATCTTAAAAAGATTAAAGTAGACAAATCACTAGGTCCAGATAGCATACACTCCTGTATTCTAAGAGAACCAAGTAATGTAATAGACAGACCCTTATTTCTGATATTTAAGGACTCTATAAGGCTACTTTCACACAAACGTTGTGTTTTGTGGCCTGCAACTTGCGGATCCGCAAAAAAAACAGATGACGTCCTTATGGCATCCGTTTTTTTTGCAGATCCATTATAACAATGCCTATCCTTGTCCGCAAAACGGACAAGAATAGCACATGTTCTATTTTTTTTGCGGGCTACGGGACATACGGATGCGGACAGCACACAGTGTGCTGTCAGTATTTTTTGCGGACCCATAGAAATGAATGGATCCGCATTTTATCAGCAAAAAATGCGGATCGGAGCCCGCAAAAAATATTGTCGTGTGAAAGAGGCCTAATGGTGAGGCCTGTTCCACAGGATAGCACTTAGGCCGGTAAGTCTAACATGTGTCATAGGTAAAGTGTTTGAAGGTTTTCTAAGAGATGCCATGCTGGAGTATCTCAATGAAAATAAGAGTATATTGAGGAATCTGTCCTGTCAAAATAATCTAATCAGTTTCTATGTGGTAGTAAGTTCTGGTTGGCTCAGTGATAGAAAACAGAGGGTGTCTATTAACGGTACATTCTCAGTGGGTCACCAGTGGGGTACAATAAGGGTCAGTATTGAGCCCTGTTCTCTTCAATATATTAATGATCTTATAGAGGAGTTGCAGAGTAAATGATCAATTTTTGGAGACAATACTAAGCTGTGTGAAAAAAAAAAAAGTTTACTGTTTATGCAGTTTACTGCTACGGAATGACCTGGATAGATTGGAGGCTTGGCCAGAAAATTGGCAAATGATATTTAACACTGATCAATGTAAGATTATGCACATGAGAAGGGGAAATACAACTCACCAATACATACTAAATGGTAAAATACTGGGTAACACTGACATGGAAAAGGACTTAGGAATTTTAGTTAACAATAAGCGTAACTGTAGAAACCAGTGTCAGGCAGCTGCTGCCAAGGCCAATAAGATAATGGAGTGAATCAAAAGGGGCATAGATGCACGTGATGAAAATATAGTCCTGCCACTTTACAAATCAAAAGAGGGTTCAGAGGATGGTAACTAAAGTAATAACTGGAATACTTAGATTGTGTTTTTTTTCGCGCTTCTCTCTTCTTACCTGGTGTGAACAAAAGAGGTTTAACCCCTTCTACCCCGGGCCTGTTATCACCTTCCTGCCCAGGCCATTTTATGCTAATCTTACATGTGTCACATTATGTGGTAATAACTTTGGAACACTTTTACTTATCCAAGCCATTCTGAGATTGTTTTCTCGTGACACGTTGTACTTCATGACAGTCATAAATTTGAGTCAATATATTTCACCTTTATTTATGAAAAAATCCCAAATTTCCCAAAAATTTTGAAAAATTCACAATTTTCTAAATTTCAATTTCTCTGCTTTTAAAACAGAAAGTTATAACTAATAAAATATTTTTTAACATTCCCCTTATGTCTACTTTATGTTGGCATCATTTTGTAAATATAATTTTATTTTTTAGGATGTTAGAGGGCTTTGAAATTTATATGCAATTTGTATATTTTTTCTGAAAGTTCCAAAAATCCATTTTTTTTAAAGGATCAATTCAGTTATTAAGTCATTTTTACGGGTTTACATCATAGAAATGGCCAATAAATGAACCCATTTCAGAAAATACACCACTCAAGTTATTCAAAACTGATTTTACAAACTTTGTTAACCCTTTGGGTGTTTCACAAGAATTAAATGAAAATGGAGATGGAATATCAAAATTTAGCTGTTGATTTTCCATTTTTATCCATATTTTCCTGTAACACAGCAAGGATTAACAGCTAAACACTAGTCAATATTTATTACCCTGATTCTGCAGTTTATATAAACACCTCATTTGTGGCTGTATACCGCTGTATGGGCACACGGCAGGGCACAGAGGGCATTCAGCAACATATGGATTTTGGAAGCCGTTTACACAAGGATAATTTTCATGCACCATGTTGTAATTGAAGACAGCCTGATGCACCCCTACAGTAAAAAATCCCAAAAAGAGACCCCATTCTGGAAACTACACCTCTCAAGGAATCTAGCAAGGCATGTAGTGAGCACTTTGACCCCAAAGGTATTTCATGGAATTGGCTGTGAAAATGAAAAATTACATTTTTTTCTAGAAAAAAATGACTTTACACAAAAATTTTACACTTTCACGGGGGGGAACTGGAGAAAATACACCCCATAATGTGTTGGCCACTTTCTCCTGATTATGGCAATACCCCATATGTGCTTGTATACTGCTATATGGGCGTACCACAGGGATTAGAAGGAAAGGAGCACCAAATAACTGTGGAGGGCAGATTTGACTAGAATAATTGATATGCGCCATCTTGCAATTGAACACACCCAGATGTATTCCTAGAGTGGAAACCCCCAAAAAGTGACCCCATTCCGGAAACTACACCCCTCAAGGAGTATTTCAAGGTGTGTAGTGAGCACTTTGACCCATCAGGCGTTTCACAGAATTAGGAAACACTTGGCTGTGAAAATTACATTACTATTTTTTCCAGAAAAAGTTACTTTACACCCACATTTTTCACTTTCACAAGGGGTAACAAGACAAAATGCACCCCACATTATGTTACCCATTTCCTCTTGAACACGGCAACACCCCACATGTGCTCAAAAACAGATGCGTGAGTGCATGGCAGGATTCAAAAGGAAAGAAACGCCACAGGGCT
Organism: Rhinella marina; assembly: GCA_900303285.1. Classification (NCBI taxonomy): domain Eukaryota; kingdom Metazoa; phylum Chordata; class Amphibia; order Anura; family Bufonidae; genus Rhinella; species Rhinella marina. Next base: position 24,136 of record ONZH01018348.1, on the reverse strand, counting down.
TTTGGAGGACAGAATTTGCAGGATTGGCTTTTGGGAGCTATGTCGCATATGAAGACACCCTGAGCTGGCCCTACAGTGGAAACCCTCAAAAAATGACCCCATTTTGGAAAGAGCACCCCCATATGAACATTTTAAGTGGTAGAAAGGGTGCTTTTGACCCAACAGGTGTCTCACAGAAGCAGAAACACTTGTTAAAGCATTTCAAAGCACACATTTGTGAAAATGAAAAATTAATAGCAGACCCCAATTTTCACACATAAGAATCTCTGAAACAGAAATGGTAGACAGTTTCGCAGATGATAGATTTAGATACAGAGGTACAGCAAACAGTATCTTATATACACACTACATCAGAGAGTACCATACAAGACAGGATTAAATAGACAGCTCAGCAGGCAGTATTGCATACAACCGGCAATGTTACAGGCACAGCAGGCTGTATCGTACATGATGGGATTAGATACAGACTAGTTTGGATGTGCCTGCTGATTCAAGTTGTTTATTGCTTTCTGGAGATGGTGAGTGAAGAAACTGTGAACTGAGAGTGATGGGAATTAGAAAGTGAGAAAGAAATAGATTAGCAGGATTCATGTGTGGATGTAGTAACATGACCACAGGAGGTTTAGTGGGCAAAGCTCCTACAGACTAATCAGTGTGGTGGGCAGGGTCAGCATGTGACTCCTCACTCTGCAGAGCAGCCATGTAAACTGTAAGTGGAAAGTATAAACAGACCTCTCAGGAAAGCTTGATGCCCAGACAGAGGGAAAGAAAGCACAGACATGAAAAACAGGTATTGGGGGCATATGTATGCAAGGTGAGGGGTGTTAGGAGCACATAAAACAAATTTTTATTTTGAGACTGGACAACCATTTTTACATGAGTTACATGAGGTTGGTAGATGATCACCTTTGGGTATCTCTACATGTAAGCTTTTGTGTTTTATTCCATCATGTGACTCTGGAGTGTTCATTCTTAGTCAACCAACCCGCAACAGGCCATTATCACTGTTCTAAACAGTTTCAGCCTTGCTATGTAAATCTTTAATTTTTGAGGTCTCATTTTCTTTTCTTTTGCAGGGACTGTTGGTTGCAACAATATTCTGTTTCTTTAATGGAGAGGTAAGTTGAGTTTATTGATATTGGGGTATTCCTGTCCTGAAATGTATGCTGTATTCATAAGATATGCCATAAATTTCTAAATAGCTGTGTTCTTGAAAATGGTGCCTCATCTCGCAGTTGGTGTAAATTGAGAGGAACGCGCTGGTCTCTATATTCACTTGAAACTGAGTTTCGAAAATAGCTGAATAAGCAGGCACGACCATCACTTCATTTACAGCGGCCATGAGATGACCCCTTTAACCTTTTGAGTCTACAATTTCTGTAGATTTAAATCAGAAGTTTGATGGTTGATTACTAGAGATGAGCGAATTTCATATTTTGAAATTCGTTCACGCTTCGTTTGGTGGTAAAAGGTGAATTGTGTTATGGATTCCATTACCACAGACCATAGATTCCTGTTTAAATTAGCCATGAGTTTGAGGATAAACATATAGGGGCACATTTATTAAGACCAATGTTTTAGAGGTCGGTCTTAATAAAGGTAAAGGTCCATAGCTGGTGGTGGATTCGCCAAAGTTATGAAGACGTGTAGGCCTCCATAACTTCGGACATCCAGCGCCAGTTCTAAATGTAATACAGCTTCCCAGCTGCGCTACATTTAGACCATTGAATGATGAATGAGACGGGTCCTCCTCCCTGCTCACGCCGCACCCACAATTTTAGAACTGGAGTGAGCAGGGAAAAGTCGCAGATAGTGGTGCAACTAACCATTGTGCCACCATCTGCGCCAGAAATACGTGTAATTTAGTTGTATTTCAGATTAGTAAATGACTCCCATACTGTATATGTCACAGGGATGTGCTCACACCTTGTGATTTTAAATGTAATTTGTTTTTAGTGACAATATATTTATGTGAATATGCCTTTGTTTACACTGTTTTCCTATTACTATCTTTTCCACAGTGTTATCTCACTGGGCCATTTTTTTGTGTATTATTATTTTTTTGTAATTTTTTTTGTGAATTAATAGGTTTTACATTTTTTTAGTAATTCTTTTTAGTCATGAAGTGGTTTAGGAGTGGTGAGAGAGGTTTTCACTCCCTTGACAGATGTTAATATTGTCCACTATCATGACTAAATGGGGATGGTTGGCATTTATAAAATGCCCTGGTAGCACAGAGTTCACACTAACTGAGATTGTGTTTGTATATTCTCCTTCAGTCATGAAATGGTTGATATGTGGAAGCGGAGGGTTTCTGCTCCCCTGCACAGTTGATAACAATACTTACCTACATACTAACCTCATTTAGTTATGATTGTATTTATAGCATGCATTGTTAGCCAGGGCTGTGGAGCCGTTAAGCCAAAGCCCCGACTCTGACTCTTCAATTTCCCCTAACGCCGTCTCCCTCATACATGGGGCATGTTTAAGCGATAACTTTAAACAAACTTTGCATAAATCAATAGTACAGATGTGTCATGACAAATATTTGTTTTACTAGATATCTTTACTCTGAACTTTCAGTATCAGGCTTTTCTCTGGGTACAGCTCACTAAGGGCCTGATGTATGAAAACTGTCTAGGTCTAAGACTTTCTTTGTTGCCCATAGCAACCAATCAGAGCTCCCCTTTCATTTCTTCAGAGCACTATATGAAATGAAAGGGGAGCTCTGATTGGTTTCTATAAGCAACAAAGAAACTTCTACACTTAGACAGTTTTCATACATAAGTCCCTAGGTGTTTTACATCATACTGCTTCACAGTCTAGAAAGTGAAACTACCAGGGCTGTGGAGTCGGTAAGCCAAAGTCCGACTCCTCAATTTCCCCTAACTCCGACTCCAACTCCCGACTCTGACTCCCTTATACATGGCGCATGTTTAAGTGATAACTTTAAACAAACTTTGCATAAATCAATAGTACAGATATGTCTGTAATCTATGTTTTACTAGATATCTTTACTCTGAACTTTCTGTATTAGGCTTTTCTCTGGGTACAGCTCACTAAGGGCCTGATGTATGAAAACGGTCTAGGTCTAAGACTTTCTTTGTTGCCCATAGAAACCAATCAGAGCTCCCCTTTCATTTCTCCAGAGCATTATATGAAATGAAAGGGGAGCTCTAATTGGTTTCTATGGGCAACAAAGAAACTTCTACACCTAGACAGTTTTCATACATAAGGCACTAGGTGTTTTAATCAGAGGAAAAGCAAACTAAAACATAAAGCATACAGAGAGAACATGCACTGGACAATTGATTTATGCACAGTTTATTGAAAGTTTAGATATACTAAGAAGTACTTGCCTTAAAGGAGTTTTCTCAGCACATTGTTTCACTGGCTGACAGGCAGTTTGCACTCACTCTGTCTTCTCAGGCTGCAGGGGGGGTGTCTCCAGCAGGAGATTGTGATCTCTAACACCATTACAGGTAAAGCCATGCTTCTCAGTCCTCACAACACTTGTACCTTTTGCTTACTGCAGGTAATCACTCAGAGCTCAGTCCCATCATTCTTCACTGCTCTTTCTGCAGTCTTTCTGGTCTAAAGTAAAATCTACTGACCACTGTATTTAGAAAATGCCTTCTTTTAACTGTCCCTGTTATGTTGAAAGCTAATCTTTGTAACTAGTGAGAAAACCCCTTTAATCCTGTTTTTCCCCGGCGCCACCACAACGGCACTCTCAGGAGGGTGTCCCCGCCTCCCAGGACAGGAAACAACGTAGAAGCTCAATCTTTAAAAGGCTCCCTCCCAGTACCTGTTTCAGTTGTTGTTTCCTGTCCTCGGACAACGAGGAAGCTGCTCCTGGAGGAGCTGAAGATATCGCAGGACCTGCACCTCTATTCCCCTTCTTGGGAGGGCCGCTGCAGAGGACGGGGATTTGGGGGTCTTGTTGTGCTCCTACCCACTCCTTTGGTGTAAGTCCTTCCGAAGAAGGCAGCCCCGGGCTTCCGCTCCGCTGCCTTACTCCCGAGGGGAGCGAGGGATCACATGCATGCGCACACAGGCGGGAGACTCTAGGGCCGAGAATCCCATTCTGCCAGGCCTCTGACGTCACTTCCGCCCGTACAGGACGTTGGAGGCCCGGCCAGATATTAAGGGGGAGGGTTCGCCGGCTAGAGAACCAAGAACACATGCACCATGTCAGCTCCTCAGGACGCGTCTGAGATGCCCCGCAAGCCTGTCGATCCTGCCATTGCCCAGAGCCCAGTAAGCCTCCTCTCTTATGTTTATGATATTTGTACTGCATGTTATCCCTAAGTAAATAGGGAATAGGGACTCACAATGTCAAATTGGGGGTGTTTTGATTCCCCACTCATGGTGCAGGGGCCTCTCTATCTCTCACTATTTAAACTTGATAGTAGAAGGTCCTGATTAAATTATTGCCTTATAGGGTAGAGAACCCATGATTAAGGCCACGGACGGAGAGTCGGGGAGAAAAAAGTGTGCGGTATACAGAAAATGGCTTCCATCCAAGTAAAAAAAAATCGCTGTGCCCCAGATGTACTGATAAGGTGGTCACAGAAGGGACGCCTTCCTTATTGGAATCTATTAAGAACCTTATTAAGGAAGAAGTAAAATCAGCCATAGACTCCAGGTTACCTCCAGGTTCTCCCCAACTATCTTCTTCACAAAGGTCTTAGATGTCAGAATTTAAAGTTGATTCTGACTCTGGTGATGGCGAGATTTTTTAAGATGGAGTTTCTTCTTCCTCTGAAAACGGTTCGGGCAAACCTCTTTGTGTTCCGGAAGATACAGATAAACTTTTAAAAACTATCAGAGCCACCATGAATATAGAAGAGGTGAAAGAATCACAATCTGTGCAGGATCAGATGTTCCAGGGCCTAGGGCAAAGGAAAAAAAGAGTCTTCCTTGTCCACAATAATATAAAAATGTTAATTACTAAGGAGTGGAAAGATCCAGAAAAACGCAATGTAGTGCCAAGTAAATACCCATTTGCGGAAGAAGACTCAGTCTTGTGGGACAAAACTCCAAAGATAGATGCCCCAGTTGCCTGTATATCCAAAAAGTCATCTTTACCATTTGAGGATATGGGTCTCTTAAAAGACCCTATGGACAAGAAATGTGAAAGTCTTCTCAAAAAGGCGTGAGAAACCAACGCGGCTATGTTGAGACCAAGTATCACTGCCACCTGTACCTCTAGATCTCTGTCTGTTTGGCTTTCTCAATTAGAGGAACATCTTTCTGCGGGTACCCCGAGAGAAGAAATTTTAGCCTCCATGCCCACTCTAAAGCATGCAGCAAATTTCTTGTCCGATGCCTCTGCAGATTTCGTCAGGCTGTCAGCCAGATCCTCAGCCCTCTCTAACGCTACACGCAGAGCAGTTTGGCTCAGGTCTTGGACTGGGGATGCCAGTTCTATAAGCCATTGATGCTCCATTCCGTGTGAGGGGGACCGGTTGTTTGGTACCACCTTAAATGATATCTTGGAAAAGGCATCGGACATGAAAAAGGGGTTCCCGGCAGATTCTAAATTTTACCATCGGAGGCGTTCCTTTCGTAACTATAGGAAAGCCAGACCAGACCAAAGGAAGAAGGAAGGTTCGGGTAGATGGCAAACCCCTAAGGAGAGAGGGAAGGGGTTCTTGTTTAACCCCGAAACAACTACCAAGCCAGCACAATGACGCCAGGGGGCAGGTAGGGGGCAGACTACAAAAAATTTCCAGGGCTTGGGAAAATATTTTCAGTTCTCCTTGGGTTTTAAATACCATAAAAAACAGATACAAGCTGGAATTCAGTTCTCCCCCGCCAGATCACTTCACTCACAACAGACCTTTCCTACCACCAGAAAAACAGTAGGCTTTGGAGCTAGAGATCCTAACCTTAGTCCAAAAACAGAGAGGATTTTATTCCCTGGTCTTCCTAATACAAAAACCAAACAAGTCCTTCAGACTTATAATAAACCTAAAAAAGCTGAACAAATTCATGGTTTACAAAAGATTCAAAATGGAGAGCATCAGTTCAACAGTAAACCTTCTAACTCAAAACTGCTTTATGTTAACCTTAGACCTGTCCGACGCATATTACCATGTGCCCATTCACCCAGATTATCAAAAATTCCTCAGAATTGCAGTCTGCATAAATGGGAAAAAAGAGCATTTCCAGTTCCAAGCCATTCAGTTTGGGCTGTTATCAGCCCCCAAAATATTTTTAAAGATTATGGCCGAGATGACGGGATATCTTCATCTACAGGCAATTCAGATTGTACCCTACTTAGATGATTTTCTGGTAGCGGCACATCTCTTCAAGAACTGCAATTACACCTGCAGATAATAAAAGATCTTATAAAGGATCTAGGCTGGCTTATAAATCCAGAAATATCAGATTTAATTCCCAGTCAAGAAAAAGGGTTTGTTATGAGTCTTATTAGATTCCAAGAAGTTAATGTCTTTTCTCCCATCAGTAAAACAAGCCTTGCTTTCTCAAAAGGTCAAACTTTTCTGCCAGGCACGCACGGCGTCTATAAGAGACATCATGACCTTGCTGGGACACCTGGCCTCAGCTATCCCAGCAGTAAGATGGGCCCAACACCATTCAAGACCACTACAAAAGTTTCTCCTGGACACCTGGGATGGAAATCAAGAGGTCTTAGACAAAAAGGTAAAGATACCTCAAAGAGTAAAACTATCTCTCCTTTGGTGGCACATAAAAACAAACCTTTAAAGAGGGGTATTCTGGTGTCCTGCAGACCAGGTCATCGTCACTACAGATGCCAGTGGTCTCGGTTGGGGAGGTTTCACAAAGGACCAAGTAGTCCAGGGATCCTGGGACAGAGACATGCCTTTAGTTTCCTCAAATCACCGGGAACTCATGGCTGTGTTCAGGGTGCTCCTGTCTCAGGAAACGGTATTAAGAGGTCAACATCTAAAGATCCTAACAGACAATTCTACCACTGTAACCTACCTCAATTGCGAGGGAGGGACAAAAAGCAGAGGACTTCAGATTCTATCAGAAAAGATTTTCCGCTGGGACGAAAAAAAAATCTGTTTTCCTTGTCGGCAGTCCACCTAAAGGGCTTAGGCTACTTTCACACTAGCGTTTTTAAATTCCGGTATTTAGTTCCGTCATATGGGCTCAATACCAGAAAAAAACGCTTCAGTTTTGTCCCCATTCATTGTCAATGGGGACAAAACTGAACTGAAGACAACGGAATGCTCCTGAAAGCATTCCGTTCCGTCTTCACACCGGAGAACAAACCGCAGCATGCTGCGGTTTTCTCTCCGGTCCAGGCATCCGCACCAAGACGGATCCGGAATGACCCCCAATGCAAGTCAATGGGGACGGATCCGTTTGGTGTGACACAACAGTAATCCGGATCTGTCCTCCATTGACTTGCAATGGGGGGTCATTCCGGATCCGGCTACACACAGATACATACAGACATACATACATACTCACACATACACACAAACACATACATACTAGAGGGCGCTGTGGGGAATCGTCATCACTGCGCGCAGGAGGCGCGTGAAGACGTGCTGCCGGCGTCCCTGGCTGGAGTATGTAAGTATGTATGTGTTTGTGTGTATGTGTGTGTATGTATGTTCTCTGTGTCTTGTCCCAATGTCTGTGTCAACATGTGTGGGGCTGGACCGCTGCTCCGGCTCCACACATGTATAGCGGCAGTACGGATCCGATCGATCTGGATTGCAGACCATGGACCTTCTGCTGGCGGAACCCTCTGTAACACTGGCTTCAGGGCAGAAGCCCTTGGGTTCACCTGAGCACACACCAAGCATTGCTGAGTGACTTCCTCTACCGTGTTGGACATCCCTGACCTGTATAATTTGTCCCTCAAGAGGGACAGGAGTTTATCCCGGCCAAGGTGTCCGAACAACTGGTGATTGAGTCTCGTCAGCTCTGCTTGCAGATGCTGCGGGACTACGGGTAGAGGAAGAGCTCGCGTACCGGTATCATGGCACAGAATCCCTTGTAGTATTACCCAGTGATGCTGTGGAGCTGTGATGTGTGTCATTAGAAGAGGATCTTTTGCCTGTTCCTCTTCGAATGACACAGGGCCGTTCTTGAGCATTGTTTGCCTCACTGCAATCCAGCAAGTAGGGATTTGTTCAATGCCTGGTTCCCGAAGGACCCTAGACACTGCAGCCGTTTTAGCCAGTTCGTCGGCCTTGTTGTTCCCCATGATTAGAGGTTGGTCTCCTCTTTGGTGTGCTGGGACTTTGATGATTGCTGCCTCCGCAGGATGTGCCATACCACATCCCCACAACTCCTGTAGGACCGTCACGTGGGCCAGAGGTTTGTTCTGGCTGTCCACAAACCCTCGCCTCTTCCAGGTGTCCAGGTGCAGCGTGAGGGATCGAACCACATATGAGCTGTCGCTATATATCGTTCGATTCCCTGGAGGCTGATGGATGAATGACAGTCCTGAACATTTGAGGTGCTGGATCTTGTGACGGTTGTCCACAGTCATGTTCAGTCCTGGTCATATTCAATAACTGGGACAGAACATACTTTGCCTTGTGGTCCACTTTCAGATTCCGGCCACTGAGGTCCATGATCCATCTCCTGAATCTCTGTTGGGAGACTCCAGGGAGTGTGTCTCGGAGTAAAAGGACCAAAGTCTGCAAGGTGAGGGGTCTGAAGCCTACAATATGCTCGTTAGCTTTTACGGCATAGTGTATGGCCGCCAGTTGTTTGGCACATTCGTCAAACCCTTGTTCGACAGGCGAGAGGAGCCTGGAAAAATATCCTAGGGGTCTATTGTCGTGTCCTATCTGTTGGAGAAGGACAACCAAAATAGACTCCGTCCCAGCATACGCCTGTATGGCCATTTCCCCATCGGGGTTTGGTGTGGCCAACACTGGGGCAGATGAGAGGTCTCTTTTCAGGATTGAAAAGGCCTCTTCCTGGAGTTCAGACCAACCCTTGAGTGAGGGTTCTTCTCCTCTGAGGAGTTCATAGAGGGGTTTTGCTTTGGCAGCAAAATCCTCTAAAAACTCTCTCATGAAATTTGCCACTCCAAGGAACTTCCACAAGTCTTGCAGAGTGCCAGGCCGAGGTAACTTCACCATGGCTTCCACTCGGACTGCCATGATTCCTTTGGTTCCAAAAGAAATCTGGAACCCAAGGAAAGTCACCTCAGTCCTGGCCAAATTTGCCTTGTGAGGACTCAGTTTGAGTCCAGATTTTACTAGGAGTCCCAACAGCTACCTTAACAGAACCAGGTTCTCTTCCATGGTTTCCGTGTGCAGGAGCACGTCATCTACATATTGCAAGAGACATTCCAGCTGAGAAAACACACTCAGCACGGCCGCCAGTGCCTGATGAAAATATGTAGGACTGCTATGGAACCCCTGGGGGAGTACAGTGAACATGTACTGCTTATCCCCTACTGTAAAGGCAAATTTGTACCTACATCCTTCTGTGAGTTCAATGGAGAAGAACCCGTTGGCGACATCAATGGTCGAAAATATGTGGCTTTTGCCACTTGTTGTGGCAAACAGGGGCTGACATCGGGGTGTACTTATTCAGGACTCTGAGATCGATGGTGAGTCTGAATGCATCAGTACCCTTCTTTTTTACTGGCCATAAAGGGTTATTGCACTTGGAATTACCCTCTAAGACCACGCCCCTTGCAGCCAAATCCTGGACTGTTTCCAGTATTGACTGGTTGGCTTCTGGCGGGAAGCGGTATTGTCGTTGAGGTGGTGGGTCCGGTCCTTGGATATCCTCCTGAACGCCAATCAATCTTCCGCAATCGTTCTTGCTTTGGGCCCACAGATCCGGATGCTCGTACACAATGGGTTCGAGGTCTACATTGTGCGAGACCTCTGGCCATTTGTGTTCCAGTACATCCACCGTGTTCTCCACTGCTGGCAAGGGTGGCCCCAGACACTGGCGTTGTATAACACACACCTTGGATTGTCTGTGGCCCTTCCAGACAATGCAATTTGCCAAATCAAGGATCCATCCGTTCTTGGTCATTACATCGGTTTCCGATGATGTTGTCGGAACCGGGGTAATACCACATCGGGATCTTAAGGGTCATGTATTTGGCAACCTGCACTGTCACCTCTTTGATACTGTGGGCCTTTACCCCCCCTTGTTGGTGATCAAATCCGATCACCCAACACTGAGGGCTATTGGGATGCAAATCATGTTCGACATTGGTGATAGAAATTTCCGCACCTGTGTCAAGCATGATTTGTGTTTCCTGTTCCTTTATTTTGGCTTTTATATGGGGTCTCCCCGAAGAATCCAGTATGACAGGACATACTAGCGCCAAATCTTTAGGGATCCCTGCCCTTCATTCCAAATCAATAAGACTCCCAGTAGGTACCTGTGTGGTACATACTGCCACTTGTGGTTTTGTGGAATTTTTAGATTCCACAACCACTTTTTCTTTATCTGGGATATTTACAATGGCCACACACTTGGGTGTCTGGCCTTGTAAGTAACCCTGGCTCCTATCTGCCTGCTCTCCCCCTGTTCTGGCATAATTAGGTTTCGACTTGAAACCATTATTATTGCCAGATTTCTCAGGGTTACGGATGTGTACCAGTTGAGGACAGTCCGTCTTCATGTGTCTGAACTGTAGACACTGGTAGCATCGGATGCTCCCTGTCCTTTCCAAGGGCGGAGCCGTGGGGTGAACAAATGAATTCGGTCTAGCATGGCGTACACGTTCATCTTGCGATTTAACATGTATGGGTACATGCTTCCTCACTTTCACAGACTTTTTACTGTGCAGTATATCCTGCCTACACTGCTCAATAATCATGGCCGCGTCAGTGAGTGATGGCTCCCTAGCTGCACTCAGCCGGATTGCAGTGTCAAGGTATGGGAACTTCTCCACAAACATGCGGATCATGCCTTGTGGGACTCCTATACGTTGATCCATGGTTACCTTCCTGTACATGGCTTCAAACCTACTACACAACGACAAAGGCTCGTCGTGTATAGTAGGCTTGAACTTTGTCAAGATTTCCGGAGTAACGTCCCCATGACCTGTTGCCAGTTTCATGAGTAAGGACAGACGATCCTCCTGATCATGAAACCGCCCATTCTTGGGTTCCGTTCTCCCCGTTGCCTCAAACGTTTGGTAAGGTGTGTCGGCAACCACAGCTTAAACAGCTTCATGTGATGTTGAGGAGCCACATAATATTTATTACAGTGGCCCTCAAACATATCGCATGCCGTAAACGGATCTACACTGGGATCATATTTCGGGATCTCCTTGCAGATCCGTAACAGGAAATTTATCCTTTCCATGTTGCCATGATTGGGATAATTTTCCTCCGGCCATTCCGGACGATATGGAGGACTGGAAGAGGTGTATTCTGGTTCCCACCTACTTTCATATCCTCCACTGCTGTCCTGACCCTGGAAGCGGTTGCTATGTCTATACTCCGTAGGAGTTGGAGTAAACCGTAGCCTCCGTTCCACCTGTCCTCCCGTATCTGAAGCCCCGGATCTGTGATCCGTATGAGATGTGGCCTCTGTTGCCATTGTATCCCCCTGTGCCGTTCCCGAAACACAAACCTGTTTTGTAAGCAAGGGTAACCTGCTCTCAGTACCAGGCCGTGACAGATTACTAATAACCTGCTGCAAATCCACAATGGTTTGCGTCTTTGCAGCCAAATCCTCTTTAAGAGAGTTAGCCAACGCATCCATGGATGCCTCTCTGTTTTTAAACTGATTTATCTCAGTGTACAGTCGGAGGAGCTCCCTGTCCATGTCGGAATAATAGCTCTCCTTCTCCGAGAGCCTAGATTCCAACACACAGATTTCTCTACCCCTCTCGGTTGTACACTGGGTCCCTTCTTCTAGTTGAGTCTCAAGTGTGGCTATGTGCTGTGAATTTTCTGCACAGCACTGGCATTGGAAGTTCTCCGGTGTGGAGACCTTCCCTGTCTATGCTGCATTAACTGTCTCCACGTGTTGTGGCTTCCAGATGCTGTCCTCAAAAGTGTGAACTAATTTGGCCAGCATCTGGAGGCGTTTCGTGGTCTTGTGAAAGATGCTTTTGCTTATGCACACTTTTTCGTGTGCATAGGCTTGGTCTAACAAAGCAGACCAAAGCATCTCCGTGGACTTGTATGAGGTGGGGAGTATGGGGTTAAATGTACTGTTTTTGCTTAAGTGCTGCAGTGTGGCAAAGGTCATACTCACTTTTTCGGTGGCGATCCTGCTCGGAGTCGTCTGCGTCCTTCTAGTTTCGGAACTTCTTTTTCCCGTCCAGCCGGAGACCTTCACCCGTCTACACTGCTTGGAAAAAAAATCCTCTTCCTCCGGAACGCCTGCCGTCGCCTCTCCTGGATCCTTCCGAAGCGTGAATTGACTCTCGCCGGTCAGTCGTGCAATGGAATCACAAAAACGTTACTTTTAGGTTCGCTGTTTGTGGACGTTTCCTGCGCAAACTGTCACCCACACTTGTGTTATCCGTCCAACTTCAAGGTCGAGGAGCACAATATAGCACGACACTGCATCGTGTCCCTCCGCTATTTGTCCGCTCCCTATCCGCCTGTCTTAGTTGATGTGATAACACAATTGGGGGGCGTATTCACAGAAAATCAGTCCACAACCAGTTTGGGCTGGCTCGCCAAATGTTAAAGGAGCTATTAATTAATAATATTTTGTGGAATATTATCCATTAATATTCATAAATAGGCGTAACCGGCTCTCACTAGCTCCGCCTATTTAATTCTTTTACTGAAGTCCGTTCCCTGCATGCTGTAAAACTACCTTGTACTATTGCGGCTAAACACAGACACTGAAAACTGTATTTAAATAATAAAATGATTTATTATACAATACTAAATGTCCGCAGTCTAATTATTTAGACTATATCTATATATATTTATATTGGCATATATAAATATATATACATATAGCCGCACAACAATACAATATTAAAAAGCTAACTACACTGCACACATCCCGCAAGTAATTCCACCCGCAAACTATCTAAAACACACTAACACATACACACTTAAATTGCAACCTTCCCAGGCCTATCTAAATCACTGTCCCTGGGGGAACAAAGGGTTAAATTATAATACACTGGCAACAGGGGGTTAATAAGATAATATAAAATAGGGGTATAACGCTAGGGCAGGGGTATCACAGGGGTTCAGAAGGGGTTAAATATGGAATATGGCAGCAGGGGTTACAGCAGGCGTAAATGTGGTAGGGAATGCTGTGCAGAGGGTATATAAATCAAGGGGTTAATATTGCAGGGGTTAAATGTGGTAGGGAACGCTGTGCAGAAATCAAGGGGTTAATATTGCCAGGGTTAAATCATTGGTGGTTCAGTGGAACCAGAGGTACTTAGCCAGTCCAAAAAGGGGGGGGTTCTGCTCTTTTCCAGGGGGAGATCCTCGCTTGCTCGTTGTCCCAGGGGATGATTCTTGCTGGGAAGGCACGGCTCAACTCCTGAGCGCAGTGCGATCGGGTTATTTAAACCCGGTCGGGCTCACTCCCATGCTCCCGCGCTGCCGGCGAGCGAGCGCGCCGGCAGCCATGTGTGCACGAGGGTTGGCGCAGTGATATGACGTTGTTAAGGGGGACACAATCTGTCCTCTTAGGGGTCAGATCAGTTGTCCAAATTAAAAGAACGTTTGTACACATGGTAAGATCTCAAGACGGACACAAATGTCAGTTTGGAGTCTCCCAACACGTTCAGGCGCTGAGGTGATCTGGGCTGCTTCGTTTATTGCACAAGCATATACACACAGTAGAAAAGGTGGGGAGTTTCGTTTCCCCAGGAAGCTGATAAGCATTAAACACACATTCTTTTGTTCTTCTAGTCGCATGTCTTGTTTAATACACCCCACCGCAGGGTCCTGGACAGGTGGGCGGGGGAGTCGAATCCGTATCAGGATGTACCAGGACATAAGCTACATTTTAGACACGCTGCACAGCTGTAGAAATACTTGCAAAGCTGATATATATATTTGTAAGGGTAAATAGCATTGAATAGATGTATATACAAATGACATAATACCGTGAGGGGAAAATTCAGTATTTCAGCCGGTCTACCTTCACAATCCCCCCTAAAGACTGAATTTTTCCCTAATCTTTCACTATCTAAGTGTCAGGAGTGCCTAGGCGGACATGGGGAAATGGGAGTCTTCACTAAGGTTGAGACGGGAATCCAACAGGCATTGTGACAGTTTGTCACTGGACCTCTGTAAGTCCACCCCCCTGTGTACTTGGGCTTATCCTAATCATGTGACAGAAACCTACCTTGGACCATTGGATCACTTAAAAAAAAAACTAACAAGAAGTGTCCCTCTGAGGTCGTCTTCTCTTGATATCTAATTGGATAACAACAAAGTCTCTGGTGCAAAGTCAATTGTCCATTTCTTGATGTTTGTTATTATAAAGTTCAGTCTATGACCCCTCCTCATGTATGTGAAGGGGTTTGCAGGTGCAGATGTCAGTGCAGATCTTAGAGCCTCTTATCAGTGGGTGATAGACAGTCCATTACCTTGTCTGTGGGAGGAGCTTTGACACAAGAACCTCCTCCCCTCACTGGTCTGCAGATCGTTGCATCAGCTCTGCTGGTTGGTCAGGAAGTCTTGGGCACATGATCACCATTAAGGTCCGCCATAGTACGAACAGCAAGGCCTTGTTCAGCATGGCAGACCAGTGGTCGAAGCCGTTTCTTGTTGGGTGACAGGTTACTGACAACTGCATCTTACCACACCTTGTTGACTTGACGTAGCAGCCCCTGGACTTTCCTGAGGTTGTCAGTCAAGGCTCTTTTTAACTGCACACAGGTAAGATGTACTGGAACAGTCCCACACAATCAAGAAAATGTCAATTCAAAAACTCAGTTCATGTTAGAAAAAGCCGTTAATGAGGTGGTCTCCTCTCCACCCTCGCATCATTGATCAAATAAACAAATGTCCTTAGAACTTTTGTCGGTCCAACACTGTATTTAAATAACACTTACCAATGATACCAAAGAGGTCTTCTGCCAAACCAAAATAAAATTGTGAAACTCTAAACCTGATCTAATTAAAGGATACTTCAAAACAAACTTTTATAATATTTTGACAAATGATCCTGCATATTTCAATACATTAATCAATAGCAATGCATGGGTATCTTTTGTAATGTAAAACCTTTTAAACCAAATAAAACACAACACCATTAACATTTTTATTCATAACCACCCTTCTTGAGATACCCAATGCTGTTTGAGGTTTACTAAATATATGATATTGTGTATTTGGCACATTTTGTAGAAGTACCCAGCTTTTCTGGATGTAGAAATGAATGCACCCTTTTTTTTTTTTTTTCCTTGAATGAACACAGTATTCGTTTTTCATGGGGGTGTCTTGTAACTAGGGGATGGGCACAAGGGCTGTCTTTGTGTCTGGGACGTCCTCCTACCTAAGTCAGCTAAGTCCACCCCTTTCGGTCGGACGGTGTGATCCTCCCTCTTTCAGTCAGTCTCGTCTCAGTTGTCCATGAGGACAGATCTCTGATGCACATTTAACATATAACAAGTCAACAGAATACAAACATTGAAACAAACAGATCTGACAATACAGACATGAACACATGAAGGGCCCATAGGAAACGTTTCATTGCCTTGATTTCAAAAATAAAATGTAGAGTTTGATCAAAACATTTGGTACCAATAAAAACACAAAATATCCCAAGGAAAAATAAAAATTCCCAATGCGCATATAAAGAAAAAAAAAACAAATGTCGTATGCCATACACATTCACATTGTCATTCCTTCATTTTCTGCTGCATATCCACACACAACTCACACACAGCTTTGCTGAGCATCCATCAGTCTTCACAACTTCAAACACATTCAACACAACAGCTGCATTCATTCACATTCCACTGAATTAGTCAACTCTCAGCTACACAGCTTTCCTGGATACAGATACACACAGAAAACCATCCTGTTGGGGGGTACAAAGAAACATTCATTAAGTGAATCAATTGCTGGCAAGTAATACCATTGTCTTCATTTGTCCACTCCTACAACACATCGTTATTTTAAAAACACACAAGCACACCACAGTGTGCACATAAAACAATTTTCTTTGCTCTTGCACTTTTTCAAGCTGCTAGGAAGAGAAAAAAGCAAAGTTATTAATTAATCTTCACTCTTCTGTGTCATATATACAACCAATCTGCCTACTCCTCACACCCCCTCCCTACACCATATGGGTGAGATTGAATTCCTGAGGAGGGGGTTTCAACATGAGCACAGGAGCTGAAGACACGATGGGTGGTGTTCCTGCAGAGCAGCAGATTCAAAGGAGGGGTAATTGTAGAACTACAAGCTACAGGAGACAAAAAAGGGGTTGTAACTAAAATTGAGGAAGAAGGTGCCACATGACACAAACTTTTTTTTTTTTTCCCTTTGTCCTTTCCAGGATTCAAATCCTCCATCTTGCAATAGAAATATGCCCATTTTTCTCAACCTACTCCAACAGTCACTTACGTAAACTATATCAACCATTTTTCAACTTGCACCACCCTATTACCCTTCTAACCAACTTCTCTTTTCCTTCAATACACTTTCCACAATCTTTCTTTTTGCAAATTTAAAGCAGTTCTATAGAAGGCTCTTAAGGCATTCCAGTTATCTTAAACTGTTTCTTCACATCCTTTACATATCTTTTGCCTTCTCTTTGTTCAAACAGACTGACAGCACAATAAAGTAAACATGACGCCTTATCGGTCTGATCAGTAACCGACCCGAACCCCTTATCTCTCTTATCTCACGAAGGGAGGGAAGCTTATGTGATGAGGTTCCCGGCTGTATATATACTTGCTATATACTCATTATATACTCGTAAATTACAGCCTCCGCATCTTCGATCGTGAGGAGATTCGCTCAATGGGCGTGATAAGCACCACTTGGCGCGTCCTTCCGTGACTCTTCTGTCACTCACTACACTGTCCCTATCACTTAGCTATGTCTGATAACTCTCGGGCTAGTTCCTTTTGAGGTTATCACAGAACTGTCAGTCTGGGTCCCTATGCAACTGACCCGAGTCCTCTTAGTGACCTTCTACGTGCGTTATCTAGGTTCGAGCCCTCAGCGGAGACCACCCGTCAGTCCGGTCACTTTGGACCCACCCACAACACCCGTAAGTCTAGTCTCCTCTGCCCCACATCTCTTGAATCACAGGCAAATTATCACATACAATGTATATGAAACTTTCCGTGATCGTGGAGGTTGATCAGACCTCGATTTCGGGAGATGGGGGTTCGGAGATGTCGACCACCTTCGGATATTGGGGTACAGATGCCCCTTTATGAGGGCCCCACGTTGGGCGCCAGCTGTTAAGGGGGACACAATCTGTCCTCTTAGGGGTCAGATCAGTTGTCCAAATTAAAAGAACGTTTGTGCACATGGTAAGGTCTCAAGACGGACACAAATGTCAGTTTGGAGTCTCCCAACACGTTCAGGCGCTGAGGTGATCTGGGCTGCTCCGTTAATTGCACAAGCATATACACACAGTAGAAAAGGTGGGGAGTTTCGTTTCCCCAGGAAGCTGATAAGCATTAAACACACATTCTTTTGTTCTTCTAGTCGCATGTCTTGGTTAATACACCCCACCGCAGGGTCCTGGACAGGTGGGCGGGGGAGTCGAATCCGTATCAGGATGTACCAGGACATAAGCTACATTTTAGACACCCTGCACAGCTGTAGAAATACTTGCAAAGCTGATATATATATTTGTAAGGGTAAATAGCATTGAATCGATGTATATACAAATGACCTAATACTGTGAGGAGAAAATTCTGTATTTCAGCCGGTCTACCTTCACAACGTCACTGCGCCAGCCCGAGCACACAGGAATTCACAGGCGGCGGATCTCTTTGATCCTCCTGCCTGTGAGGAGAGCAGAGACCTTTTGTTTCCCTGTCCTGTTAATTGCCCCCAGCAGCGCTGAGGATAATTAACAGAAGGGACAGAAGATCATATCGATCTTCTGTCCCTTTGAAGTACCTGAGACTGGACCAGTCATCAGGTCTCCATCTGTCCCCAGCAGATGTGCTGTTGTCCATCTTCTGGGGGCTACGGGGGGGGGGGGCACTCGGAGGCTAATACATGTATCTAGATACATGTTCATAACTGGGGATCATGTACATGCATCTATACACATCTAGGGATTCAAGGGGGCCTAATACATATGTATATATCTGAAGGGGGTATAAAAGGGGACACATATAAAAGGGGGCATAAATATACATATATAAAAGGGGAAGGCCTATATATATTTATGTGTATAGATATATATATATGCATGCAAGATCTCACCCCGTGGGGTCAAAATAATCACAAGAACTGTGAGCAAAAATCCCAGAACCACACAGGGGGACCTAGTGAATGACCTGCAGAAAGCTGGGACCAACGTAACAAAGGCTACCATCAGTAACACACTATGCCACCAGGGACTCAGATCCTGCAGTGCCAGACGTGTCCCCCTGCTTAAGCCAGTACATATCCGGGCCTGGCTGAAGTTTGCTAGAAAGCATTTGGATGTTCCAGAAGAGTATTGGGAGAATGTCATATGGTCAGATGAAACCAAAGTAGAACTGTTTGGTAGAAACACAACTTGTCGTGTTTGGAGGAGAGTGAATGCTGAGTTGCATCCAAAGAACACCATACCTACTGTGAAGCATGGGGGTGGCAACATCATACTTTGGGGCTGTTTCTCTGCAAAGGGACCAGGACGACTGATCCGTTTACATAAAAGAATGAATGGGGCCATGTATCGTGAGATTTTGAGTGTAAACCTCCTTCCATCAGCAAGGGCATTGAAGATGAAACATGGCTGGGTCTTTGAGCATGACAATGATCCCAAGCACACCGCCAGTGCAACGAAGGAGTGGCTTTGTAAGAAGCATTTCAAGGTCCTGGAGTGGCCTAGCCAGTCTCCAGATCTCAACCCCATAGAAAACCTTTTGAGGGAGTTGAAAGTCCATGTTGCCCAGCGACAGCCCCAAAACATCACTGCTCTAGAGGAGATCTGCATGGAGGAATCGGCCAACATACCAGCAACAGTGTGTGCCAACCTTGTAAAGACTTACAGAAAACGTTTGACCTCTGTCATTGCCAACAAAGGATATATAACAGTAAAGTATTGAGATGAACTTTTGTTATTAACCAAATACTTATTTTCCACCATAATTTGCAAATAAATTCTTTAAAAATCAGACAATGTCATTTCTGGATTTGTTTTCTCATTTTGTCTCTCATATTTGAGGTCTACCTATGATGTCAATTACAGGCCTCTCTCATCTTTTTAAGTGGGTCTTTTTAAATGGGAGAACTTGCACCATTGGTGGCTGACTAAATACTTTTTTTCCCCACTGTAAAGGGCAGCACATAGTCATCTCAACTAAAAGCCTAGATCATTATTTTAGGAATAGAACAGACATTTATAGGACATTTCATAATTTCCCCAAATTCTTATGAAAAATCTATTCAGCACATACTGCATTGAACTGACTGTACCAATTTATTATATATTTTTGGAGTCTGAGTCGGTCCTTTTTATACCGACTCCACCAAAATGGACACCGACTCCGACTCCACAGCCCTTGAAACTACTAGCAGTGCTAGATAACAAAGGCTTGGCAATGGCTTCTACACCTATAGTACTTTTTTACATGTGTGTTTCTGGTATTTCTGAATTTGAGATGTTAGAAAACAGTTTTCCCCCTTATATTCTATGTATAGCATATAGATCATCAGAGCAGCAAACCTTTCCAAAATGAGCTCAGAGGAAAAGCAAACTAAAACATAAAGCATACAGAGAGAACATGCACTGGCAATTGATTTATGCACAGTTTATTGAAGGTTTAGATATACTAAGAAGTACTTGCCTTAAAGGGGTTTTCTCAGCACGTTGATTCTCTGGCTGACAGGCAGTTTGCATTTACTCTGTCTCCTCAGGCTGTGGGTGGGTCTCCAGCAGTTATTAGCATATATTAACTTACTCTGACAGAGCAGAAGATTGTGAACATTAACACAATACAGGTAAAGCCATGCTTCTCAGTTCTCACAACACTAGTGTGGGGGGGGGGTGAGGTCACTCCTGCTCTCAGCTAATCGGACAACAGTCTTTCTGGTCTGCAGGTTACCATAGAAACCTGCGTGCAGTGAGAGACCTGCTGAACTGTCTATAGTTCATGACTGACAAATGTATTTAGAAAATGTTTTCTTTTAACTAGTGAGAAAACCTCTTTAATTCTGTTTTCTCTAGCAGATCTGAGATGAGTGTAGCCATTCCTTTTTTCTCCGCTCTGTAGCAGTGGAGCTTCACTACTGAGCATGTACATAAAGGGCAGCACACATTCATCTCAACTAAAAGCCTAGATCCTTAGATCAGGAATAGAACAGACATTTATAGGACATTTCATCATTGAAATCAGCAGACCTGCGCTCTGGGATGTGCTGACTGAAATTTCTCTTTTTTTCTTTGTAAGTTTGTACTGGAGGTGTGGCTACTTCATTTGGTCATGCACTCCTGACCAGCCCATCTGCCCCACAGGTTGTTTTTAATCAGTGCAACTATAAAGCCAAGTGATTCGGCATGCATGCTAGTATCTGCATTCCTGAACTAGGGGAGGCCTTTGAAGCACCAGAAATGGCAAAAGGCAGAGTGGATACTGCATGCATGTGGAACAAAACACCCCCTGATTATATGGAAGCCAAGTCTGGCACATAACAGGTAGGAGATAGTGTTAGGTTCCCATTCTGCAGAGAACACCTTGACGATTCGGTGAATGGGCTCAGACAATTTTGTACAAAATATATTTGCCAAGAGTCTCTAATTTATTAAACAAGCATAGCATGAGCTTTAGAATACTCTATATCACTATGGCATTTTGTGCTTTATCTGGTTAGCGGTGTGCGGTTGCATTGTATGTATTTTCCTTTGACATGTATTTAGCCATAGCAACCAGCACCTGCGCTCTGGGATGTGCTGACTGAAATTTCTCTTTTTTTCTTTGTAAGTTTGTACTGGAGGTGTGGCTACTCCATTTGGTCATGCACTCCTGACCAGCCCATCTGCCCCACAGGTTGTTTTTAATCAGTGCAACTATAAAGCCGAGTGATTCGGCATGCTAGTATCTGCATTCCTGAACTAGGGGAGGCCTTTGAAGCACCAGAAATGGCAAAAGGCAGAGTGGATACTGCATGCATGTGGAACAAAATACCCCCTGATTATATGGAAGCCAAGTCTGGCACATAACAGGTTGGAGATAGTGTTAGGTTCCCATTCTGCAGAGAACACCTTGACGATTCGGTGAATGGGCTCAGATAATTTTGTACAAAATATATTTGCCAAGAGTCTCTAATTTATTAAACAAGCATAGCATGAGCTTTAGAATACTCTATATCACTATGGCATTTTGTGCTTTATCTGGTTAGCGGTGTGAGGTTGCTTTGTATGTATTTTCCATTTCATCATTTTCCTAAATTCTTATGAAAATATATTCAGCACATACTGCATTGAACTAACTGTACCAATTTATTATATATTTTTGGAGTTGGTCGATTTTATAACAACTCCGACTCCACCAAAATGGACACCGACTCTGACTCCACAGCCCTGTTGTTAGCACAATATTCACATAATGACTAAGGCTAGTTTCACACCTGAAGCACATAGATCTGGGCGCCTAATCGAGCAGACAATGCCGGTAATTGGTTGGATACAAACTGCAGCTGATTCTCAGCATTTCTGCTGGAATTCGGCCGGATCTCATTATACTTAACCCTCAGGATATCGGTGTTTTTTTTTTTTTCGTTTTTGCATTTTCATTTTTCTTCCCTATCTTTCTTGAGCCATAACTTTTTTATATTTCCATTCACATAGCTGTTTGATGGCTTATATTTTGCAGGACAAGTTTTACTTTCTAATGCCACCATTAATTATGGCATACGTACAATGCAGTGGGAAGCGGTAAAAAAATTCCAAATGGGTTGGAATTGGAAACCAAACTCAATTTCTCCACCGTTTTACGGGTTTTTCTCACACAGCGTTTCATTTGTGGCAAAACTGACCCATGCCCTTCATTCTCTGGGTCAGTATGATTACAACGATACCCTGAGCTGTGTCTCAGCTCATTTTTTGCGGGACAATCTGTATTTTTTATCGATACCATTTTTGGAGTGGGATTTTTTGATCATATTTTATTACATTTTTGCGGGTAAGAGAAGCAATGAAAAAATGACAAATTGTCCATTTTGACCCTTTTTTCTATTACGCCATTCGGCATATTAGAAAAATTTTTATATTTTAATAGTACGGGCGTTTTCGGTCACGGTGATATCTATCATGTTTATATTTTTTGTTATTTAGTTATTAATATTTTTATTATACGGAAAGGGGGGTGATTTAAACGTTTATATTTTTTAAATATTATGTTTTTAACAGTTTTTATTTTTTGTAATGATTTGGAAGCTCATATATGAGTAGAAATGAGTGAATCAAATCAGACGAAGTGGAATTCGATCCGAATTTCAGGAATTATTCGATTCGCACCGATTTAGAATTTCCTGCCGATTCGTGGTGACGAATCTTTTTTTTTTTTTTTTTCACTAAAATGGCGGCTGCACGTGTTTGGACATGGAGAAAGGAACATGAGGGAGGGAGGGATCACCCACAATGCCATGCATGCAGCCAATCAGCAGCCAGCCAGCCCTGTGATGTCACAGCCCTATAAATAGTGTCAGCCATTTTAGATTCTGTCATTCTACAGTGAACTCAGTGCAGGGACAGACGTTTGCAGGCGCTAGGGCAACTGATAAAAACCTCCTGAAAAGTGCAAATTGCTGAATAGAAGTGTAGGGAAAGGATAGGGATTGATGTATTGAAGCAGAACAGGCTTTTATTGGGGTGTTTAGAGACAGTGTGAGATCTGGAAAGAAGTGCAACCACAGGTTAATAGGAAAAATCGTATTACACCTTGGTTTCAGTGACTGGGATTCAAAATAGCCATGCTACAGCTGCACATGTCAGGTTTGCCTCCGTAATTCTGGTTATTGGGGTTTTGTTAACCCTTGTGCGCTGAAGTTAAATTTAGCACAGCACTTTTTTGTGGTTTTAGTGTTGCAGTGGGACAATGGCAGCCCTTTGTAGCGTGTATTATTCTAAAAAAAAAGAGTTTTACTAGGCGTACAGCGCCAAAGTTCTATCTAGTAAAGTGTTCTACCAGCTATTAGTGTTTTAAAAAAAACGTATTATTCGCTCGGTGTTGAACTGAGACAATTACAGCCCATTGTAGCGTGTATTATTCTCAAGAAAAAGATTATTACTAGGCGTACAGCGCCAAAGTTCTGTATTTTAAAAAGCTACTGGCATTTATTGCTGTTGACAAAAAAACGTTAATTATTCGCTTCCGTGTTGAAGTAAGACAATTATAGACCGTTTGTAGCGTGTATTATTCTCAAGAAAAGGATTATTACTAGGCGTATAGCCGCCAAAGTTTTATCTAGTAAAGTGTTCTACCAGCTATTAGTGTTTTAAAAAAACGTATTCGCTCTGTGTTGAATTGAGACAATACAGCCCGTTGTAGCGTGTATTATTCTTCAAGAAAAAGTGTTTTACTAGGCGTACAGTGCCAAAGTTCTATCTAGTAAAGTGTTCTACCAGGTATGTGTTTTAAAAAAAAGGTATTATTTCGCTCCGTGTTGAAGTGAGACAATTACAGGCCGTTGTAAGCGTGTTTTAATTTCCTTTTATTTATTTATTTGATCAAACAGCATGTCAGGCAGAGACAGAGGCCTAAAGCAGAGTAGCAGAGGCCTAAATGTTTCTGGCGCAGGCACAGGTCGCAGCAGAGTAAGGGGCGTGGCAGCAGGGGTAACATTGAGAGGCCAGAGCTCCCGGGTGTCATCTAGCGGTCGGATCTTGACCAGCAATGCAGCGGTTCTTGAATGGTTTGCTCGGTCTTCGACTTTGTCCCAAATGACTTCAGAGACCCCCAGTTAAGAATCGGTGGGTTCCGTCAGACACAACCCTTAGTTTGCATGGCCCAGGAGCAGGCCCTGTGCGCTCACCTGTCCTCAACCTGCCTCTGTCCTTTTCTGTTCCCTCA
>ONZH01018347.1:0-10603 GCA_900303285.1 Rhinella marina | reverse complement strand
CAGTGGCAGCAGCATCAGCAGACTATAGAGTGGCACGACGACAGTGTGGCCAGGTGGCAGCAGCATGAATAGACCACAGAATGACAGACCCTGGAAGTGACAACAGCAGTGGAAGTAGTAGTACAATTTGGAGGCCACAGAGTGGCACAATTACCTAATTTTGACATGGGGCAGCTAGGAGACGGCATGTGAAGCCGGCGGTGGCAGCAGCATCAGGCCGGAGAGTGGCATGGTGACATACCCTGAAGAGCACACCGTAAAAAAGAATTCTCTGCCTTTTGGTTAAGATCAACTGTAGCATATGTTCTTATCAGTATCGGGGCTGGTTATGCCAGCGGAAGGGAACGTAAGACAGAGGAGGTGCAGTGAAGGCTCAAGCTTTGCCTCAACTGTGGCAAAATGTCAGTATTGACACAGTACGCCAAGAAAGCTCGGAGTTCCATCTTGAGATCGAGCTGGCGGTCTGCAGGGAGCTCCAAATTTACTAGGCCAACGAGTGGCACCGTAACAGCAGCTGCAAGAGGCAGCAGTAGTTGAATACATTTACTGGGCAACCGAGTGGCACCGTAACAGCAGCTGCAAGAGGCAGCAGCAGTCAAATACCAATGAATGGCACCGTAACAGCAGCTGCAAGAGGCAGCAGCAGTCGGACAAATTTACTAGGCCAACAAGTGGCACCGTAACAGCAGCTGCAAGAGGCAGCAGTCAAACACATTTCAAGGCCACAGAGTGGCACCGTAACAGCAGCTGCAAGAGGCAGCAGCAGTCAAATACATTTACTAGGCCAACGAGTGGCACCGTAACAGCAGCTGCAAGAGGCAGCAGCAGTCAAATACATTTACTAGGCCAACGAGTGGCACCGTAACAGCAGCTGCAAGAGGCAGCAGCAGTCGAATACATTTACTAGGCCACAAAGTGACACTGTAACAGCAGCTGCAAGAGGCAGCAGCAGTCGAATACATTTACTGGGCCACCGAGTGGCACCATAACAGCAGCAGCAGTGAAATACATTTACTAGGCCACCGAGTGGCACAGTATCATCATCTGCAAGAGGCAGCAGTCGAATAAATTTCAAGGCCACAGAGTGGGAGAGGCAGCAAGAGTTGTACTAATTTTAATAAGACAGACTGGCACAGTGACATACCCTGGGAGAGGCAGCAGCAGTCATAAAAATTTAAATGCAACATACCATAGAATGGCACAATGACATAATTTGGAAGTAGCGGCAACTAGGACACAGCGCGTGGAGGCGGCGGCAGCAGCATGAGCAAGCCACAGAGTGGCACAATGACATAATTTGGAGGTAGCGGCAGCTATGACACAGCGTGAGGAGGTGGCGGCAGCAGCATGAGTAGCCCACAGAGTGGAACAATTACATAATTTGGAGGTAGCGGCAGCTAGGACACAGCTCGTGGAGGCGGCAGCAGCAACATAAGGCCACAAAGTGGCATGGTGACACAGCTTGGAGGTGACAGCAGTAGCAGCATGAGGAGACCTGATTGTTGAGGTGGCAGCAGCATCAGAAGGCTACATATTGGGTCAGTGAAAGAGTGGAGAGGTGGGTGGCAATACCAGTCACTGATAAAGATGCTGGGTGCTAGAAGGAGCAGCTGGTAGATGTGTGGCATCAGGTGGGTGGCAGCATCATAAGAGTGGCTGAGGCAGGTAGCCTGAAGAATACAGTCTCATTTGTCAAGGTTTGGGTGACGCATCATGGCTGATCTAATCTGATGCATCAGGCGTTCGTGGGTGGAAATCCTGGCTGATCCACGCCTGATTCATCTTGACAGGCGTGGATCAGGTGAGTCTTTCCACATTTTGGAAGGACAGGCGAGTTCTCCTTGGGGTAACTATGGCCCCCGCCACACTGAACACCCGCTCTGATACAACACTACTAGCCGGGCAGGACAGCTTCTCCAGTGGAAACTCGGCCAGTTGCGGCCACAAATCCAGTTTGGCTGCCCAGTAGTCCAAAGGATCTTCAATGTGGGGTGGCAGGGTGCTGTCCAAGTAGGCCACCACCTGCTGGTTTAGGGTCTGCTCCTGCACCTGCTGCTGTTGCTGCTGGGTACTTTCCGCACTTGGCGGGTGAAGAAAGTTGCTCATCAGCGACTCCAGACCCAAGTTGCTGCTGATGGAGCTGGTACTGCTCCTTGCCCCCCACACCCCCACAGCAGCCGTGGCAGTGGTATGTGAGCGCTGATTGACCCCCCGGGCAGACCTGCGAGAGTATGAACAATGACACAGAAAGGCAGAAGCCAACTGACTACATAGGATGTCGCTATAGTACTTCAGTTTGTCCTCCCTCTCAGCAGGTGAAAAAAAAGGCCCCCATTTTAGACCGTTAGCGAGGTTCCAAGAGGGTGGAGAGCCAGAAGTCATCCCTCTGCCGGATGGTGACTATTCGTCTGTCACTACATAAGCAAGTGAGCATGCATCGGGCCATTTGCGCAAGTGACTCGGAGGTACCCCCTGCCTCCAACTCCACTGTATACTGCCATGGTGTCTCTGGGTCATCTGCCTCATCTTCCGCATCTCCCTCTACCTTCTCTGGCTGCTCCTGCTCCTCCTCTTCTGTCACCTGGGTAGAAAAACCACTAAATTCTTGGGCTCCAATGTCCTCCTCCTCCTCCAGTTCAGCCCCCACCAGACTCATGTGGCCATGAGATGCAGTCTCTACGTCAAATAATGTGGCCTCCTCAAAGGGCCTGAGCAAGCGGCATGTGTCACGCATGAGCTGCCACTGGCTGACATCAAAATTACACAGGGGAGTATTCCTGTCTGCTTGGATCATTAAGAAATCGTTTATGGCCTTTCTCTGTTCGTACAGTCGGTCCAACATATGATGATACGATACCTCATATGGAGGTTAGAATTCCAACAGGTGGAAACATCACATATCAGCCTATGTTGGGGGACGCCATTCTGCCACTGCAGCTCAAGGAGGGTGTGCTTGGCGGTGTAGGAATGTCTGAAGTGCATGCAAAGTTTCCTGGCCATTTTTAGAATGTTTTGCAGTTGGGTATAAGACTTGAGGAACCGTTTGACAACCAGATTAAATACATGCGCCATGCAGGGCGCATGGCTCAGCCCTCCTTGGCGCAGCACGGACACCATGTTCTTTCTGTTATCTGTCACCATGGTTCCGATTTTTAGTTGTCGCAGAGAAAGCCAGCAATCGATTTCTTCTTTCATGACGCGGAGCAGTTCCTCCCCTGTGTTACTTCGTTCGCCCAGGAAAACCAGGCGTAGAACTGCGTGACACCACCGTTCCCTGCACATGTTGTATGTTGGAGGAGCATTATGACTTGGCCCTGCAGTGGAGGCTGAGGTGGTGGAGAAGGAGCCGGACATTAGCACAGGATCAGCAGTTTGACAACGAGGAGGAGAAAGTGGCGTCACCTGTTCAAGTTGCTTGTGTGGCTGGGCAGAAAGCACATTGACCCAGTGGGCCGTAAAGGACATGTACCGTCCTTGACCGTAATTACAACTCCACACGTAGGCGCTGCCATGCACTTTGGCAGACACCAACAGGCTCAAGGACTGGGCCACCTTCTCCTCTCCATACTTGTGCAGGGCTGGGACTGACTTTTTGACAAAGAAATGACGGCTTGGGACTCTCCACATCAGCTCGGCACAAGCCATCAGTTCTCTGAATGGTGCAGAGTCCACCAGTTGAAAAGGGAGGGACTGCAGCACGAGCATCTCGGACAGGAGCATGGCCAGCTTCTGCGCTGTAGGATGGCTGGACGCGTACTGCTGTCTCTTTGCAATCGCCTTGGCGAACGACTGCTGCCGTAATGAGTGGCGAGGAATAAGAGGAGGAGGAGCATGAGTATCTGTAGCGGTAGATAATGACAGACAGCTCCCTTCGGCAGAGGTGCTGGAGCCTTGACTGCCTGACATAGGATGCGTGCCACTGGGTGATGCTGCTGTTGCTGCTGTTGTTGCTGCCGACTGGACCACCAAATCTGAGCCACGGTTCTCCCAGGCCACTTTGTGGTGACACTGCATATGTTGGCGCAGGGCCGTGGTGCCAACATTAACACCCTGGCCATGCTTCACTTTCTGACCACAGATTCTACATGTAGCCATGTTCACCTCCTCAGGCGTCTAACAAAAAACTTCCACACCGCCGAGTAGGCGATTTTACCACCAGCACTCTGCACTGACTGAGTGGTACCTCCGCTGCCTGGCTGAATCCCTGCGCCACTTTTTTCAAGGCCGGAAAGCACCTGCGAAGAGTGCGTTCTACCCCGTGCCCATTTGGCTCTCAACCTCGCACACCTGCCACTCCGCTGACTAAAGGCCACACTACCGACTTGCTGCCTGCACCGCTGCCTGACGCGCAAGCTGTCAGTCTCGTCTGCAGATGATGATAATGATGATGAAGCCCTTGCTTCACCCGGCTCCCAAGTGCGATTGGCTATATCATTATCCACTACAGTTTGCACGTCGCTAATGTCCTCCTCAACTGTCTCGGTGTACAAAGGCTCTCAACATCACCTACAAATACACTCTCCTCATTAGTAATTGACCGTCTACTGAAAGGAGCAGATTTCTGCCCCACCTCTTGGCTTCTAAGTAGCTGCTGACTGTCCTCAAGTAGTTTATACTTGCTGTATAGTGGCTCAGAGCCCATAGCATATAGTACTTGTCTGGATGAGGAAACTAAAAGGACACAGGCAGGTTGAGGACAGGTGAGGGCACTGGAGCTGCTCCAGGCCCATGTCAACTAAGGATTGTGTCTGATGAACCCACCGACTCTTGGCTGAGGGTTTCAGATTTCACCTGGGAGGAAGTAGATGACCGAGTCAACCATTCAAGAACATCTGGGTTTGTGGTCAACACACAACCACTAGAAGACACCGGTAGCTGTGGCCTCGCCGAGTGACCCCTAATGCCACGTCCCCTTCCTCTGCTGAGACCTGTGCCTGTTCCCGAAACATTTGTGCCACTGTTCCTCCCCTGTGAAGGGCCTGTCACCCCTCTGTCTGACATCCTGCTTGATCAAAAAATGTAAAATAAAAGAAAATGAAGAATACCCACAAAAGTATACTTTGCTCACTGCCTTGCACAACGGCTTAACTATTTCTTTCAAAAATATTGTCATCTATACAGTGTGTTAACAATGGGTTACTGAACTGCAATACAATGGGTTAACGTCGCAAATAGATATTTAAAACTAACAACCCCACAAACACGGATTCACAGTTTTTTGGGCAATTCAACTTCACTGACTTCGTTAGCACAATATCACGGTTTTCTGTTTGGATGGCGAATAACGCCGCAAATAGTTATTTAAAATGAACAACCCCACAAACACGGATTCACTGTTTTTTTGGCAATTTAACTTCACTGACTACATTAGCACAATATCACGCTTTTCTGTTTGGATCGCGACTAACGCCGCAAATAGTTATTTACAATGACCAACCCCACAAACATGGATTCAATGTTTTTTTTGCCAATTCAACTTCACTGACTACGTTAGCACAATATGACCCTTTTTTTGTTTGGATGGCGAATAACGCCACAAATAGTTATTTAAAACGAAGAACCCCGCAAACACGAATTCACTGTTTTTTTGGCAATTCAACTACACTGAAGAAGTTAACACTATATGGTGCTTGTCTTTTTGTATGGCGAATAACGCTGCAACTATTTCTTTCACATTTACAAGTTGCCAATTATATATGTTTTTCCCCAAACACAACCCAAAAGAGATAGATAGATAGATAGATAGATAGATAGATAGATAGATAGATAGATAGATAGATAGATAGATAGATAGATAGATAGATAGATAGATAAAGGAAGGCAGCACTCCAGGTTTTTCAGTAACAAGTGGTTTATTATATGGGTGAATAAACCACTTGTTACTGAAGTACCTGGAGTGCTGCCTTCCTTTATCTATATATGCACAATGGACCTTGATCCCCGGTCTTTGAAGGACTTGCACTGTTGAAAAGTGCTGCTTCCTATTACAATTTGTTTTATATATATATATATATATATATATATATATATATATATATATATATATATATATTTTATTATTATTATTATTATTTATTCTTTTATGTACCCCAAACAAGAGTCTGAACCTCTTACTGCACTGAAACAAGGGACACTAGTGGTGCTTCTGTGATTAAGGAAAGCCCAAAACAGCCTTTAGAACAGAGTGCAGTGCTGTATAACAGGCTAACCCCAATGCCCACTCACTGCTGCTCAGTGTACCAGAATAGCGATTTCACTGTCTGATAATCCCCTATGGATTCTGTCTAGAAATCGTCCCTCTCCTATCCCTGCAATTCAGATTATCTATCCCTGGTTTCCTCATTTCTTTTCTTTAGCAACGTTTTTCTATCACTTTGCCCTAACTCTCCTGACGTCTGTCTCTGGTCTTAAATCAATTGCAAATGGCGGATTCCAGCGCTGCAGAGCTATTTATAGGGCTGTGACATCACAGGACCTGGCTGGCTGCTAATTGGCTACATGTCTGCATGTTATCGCATTGTGGGTTTTTACTTCTTTGTCCCAGAAATCCTTCCCCCATGTCATGCCATGTGCTTGCGGCCATTTTAGGAAAAAAAAAAAGATTTGTTACTACGAATCGCCATGAAATTCGCTTTTATTGCAATTCGAATTTTCCATGAAATTCATAATGAATTCCACTTCGTCAGCTTCGATTCGCTCATCTCTTTATTAATGCTTTGTTTGAACACTTAAAATAAAGATGATTATTATTATTATTTGTCCTATCCGGACATTTAGGGCATATCTTTAGGTTTAATAATTCCAATAGATGCAGGTCCCACCTCTGGGACCTGATCCTATTGCAGAGGCCCCATTATGAATGAAGAACATGGTTTCTATTAACTTTGCTGCTGTGGGATTTCCTAAAATAGCCAATGAGTACTCAGCTACTGTATTTTTGGAAATTCAAAAGCAGTGAAAGAAGAAAGATTGCTCTACATTCATGATGGCCCCCCGTTCTTGAGATAGAAGTCGGTACTAGGTATGGGATGCTCACTTATTGGACATGTATGACATTTTCTATCAGTATACGTTGAATGTCCACATGGCAGAACTCCTTTAAGTCCCATTATGAGACATGTAAATTGAATGCTCTCATCAAATCTATACAACACTGCAAATGTGGTTTTGCAAGCTACATTATAGAAATATAACACTGTGTAGTCTTCTAGGGTTTTATCCAACACCTTTCCAGCTCTTTAATGCCAAAGCAATATTAGTAGTTTCAAAGTGACAGTGACATATGACAGTGACATATGGCTATGGGTAAATGCATGCTAGTAGGTAGTAACAAACACTCTCTCTGCACAATTAGATTTTTTTTTATGCTTTAGCAAATTAAAAAGGGTCCAAAAACATATGTCAATGTTTCTACACACACAGTGGTATCAAAAGATGTAATGTCTTGTTTTGAACAAGCAGTCCAAAATGATCCCTTTTTGAGAAGTAGCAATAGGTTTTTATGAAAGCTATGATTTTTTTTTTCTTTTTAGGAGCTGCAGCAGTACAGTATTGAACCTGATGGACAAGGCAAGATGTGTGGCTGTGTAGGGGTAGCAGTAGTGGCAGCAGGGGCAGCCGCACCAGCAGTACAGTATGGAACCTGATGGACAAGGCAAGACTTGTAGCTGTGTAGGGGTAGTAGTAGTGGCAGCAGGGACAGCTGCATCAGCAGTACAGTATGGAGCCTGATGGACAAAGCAAGACGTGTGGCTTTGTAAGGGTAATAGTAGTGGCAGCAGGGGCACCTGCAGCATCAGTACAGTATGGAACCTGATGGACAAGAAATAATGTAGCAGTAGTAGGAGCAGCAGTACAGAATGATGGACAGGCAGACAATGGCAGTGACATTATTGGACTGACTAAATAGCCACTTTTGGTAATGGCAGTCCAATTCATTGGCCATAGGTGTGTGAAAATCCTCATGGTTTCATGTCTCATTCTTTTTCGCAAATGTAATGTTTTCTACATTATGGAAAAGAATTTTGTCAACTTTCATTTGATGCCCTCTTTGACAGTACAGTGGAGGTTGGACAAGACAGTAGACTGATGGAAATCTAGGTCAGTTCTTTACACTGGTCCAATCTGCTGACTCAGATACCCAGAGAATGTGTAGAAACAATGGCACAACTCAATTATGACTGACCATGGTACTTCATAAGGTGCATATCCATGCATAAACAGTACAAAGGCAACCTGTTCTGTCACTGCATATGCTAAAGGGGAACCATAGTTCCTATATATTATTAAATGGGCACATCTTGGCACTTTCCCACATGGAAGATACCAACACTGAGCCACCACCAGCAATGTTTATAACACGAGGAACAGTGATTGTGCCCCCCCTCAATATTTAACCCCTCACCTGCCAACGATCTATGCTGATTGCGGCATTTGAAAGCCACATTCAGCCTATCAGGGAATTAATCAGGGATTAAAGCAAAAAATACATACTCACCTCCCATCAATTTGATTGCAGAGTGGCCGTTGTGGCCATCTTGTTTGAACAAAACACACCAATTCTCAAGTACGCTGACGTGGCGACATCACAGTGCCCGTCCACCGGGATGATGTGGTGAAGTCACATGTCAGCGCGAACGAGAAGTGATGCATTTTCTTCAATCAAAATGCCTAAGACAACCTATCTGTGATCAAATGGATGAGGTTTTTATTTTTTCAGTAAAAATGTATTTGTTACCATGAAGTGCCAAGAAATTCGGATTCATAGCTAATCAAAATTTTCCTGAAATTCTGATCAAATTTCACTTTGTTAATTTCAATTCGCTCAGTACTAGTCATGATTTTACAAAAAAGCATAGCCATTATGCAAACATTTTTGAAAACTCAAGTATGTTTTAAGCTATAGATGTAACAAAACTAAAAGAAACTGTCATAACTAGAGATGAGCGAATATGCTCGTCTGAGCTTGATGCTCATTCGAGCATTAGGGTATTCGCATATGCTCACTACTCGGATGATCATATCACGATCCTCGAGGAAATGGCATCTTCTTCTTCCTGCATGTTAGGCACGTTTTCTCAGCCAATCAACATGCAGGAGAGTCTTTGGTACCTCCTAGCATCATGTGGGGCCCCTATAAGTTGATAGCAGGGATTGGCTGGCCAGATCAGATGACCTGGGAATATGAGAATCTGGTCCCGCGCTGCTCGCATCAGACGCCGCCTGCATGAGATTAGGGATAGAGCTGCTGTCTGTCAGGGAGAGTATTAGGGCCTGAATTTAGATGTTGATTAGGCAGGAATCATGCTCAAAGAACCCAACAGCCCTTCTAAGGGCTACAAGCAGCTTTTTTTTTGGTCTCCTCTTGGCTGCAGGCTGGGACTTGTAGTGCAGCTACCGCCATCTTGGCTGCACACTGTGCACAGCGAGTGGTGGCAGAAGGGACAGCACGTGGTCCACACAGACCCAAAATAAATTGCCCAAAGTCCTCTCAGTACTCATTTTTGCTGCTGCTGGTGCTGCTGCTGTACCTTGGCTTGCTGGGATCTGTAATGCAGTCTAGGGAATACGTTTTTTCTATCATTTCTATACACTACAGTCCAGTGAACAATTACGTAGTGTACTGTACAGTAGCATCAGTCTAGGGAATATGTTTTTCTCTGAGTTATGTATACTACAGTGCAGTGAACAATTATTTAGTGTGCTGTACAGTAGCGTCAATCTATAAAATACGTATTTTCTCTCAGTTATACGTACTACAGTCCAGTGAAAAATGGAGTGGTTTGCGGTACAATAGCCGCCATTTAACGACTACGTTTTTTCTCAGTTATATGTACTACAGTCCAGTTAAAAATGGAGTGGTTTGCGGTAAAATAGCCACCATTTAAAGACTACATTTTTTCTCGGTTATATGTACTACAGTCCATTGAAAAATTCTGTAGTGTGCTGTACAGCAGCGTCAGTCTATAAAATACGTATTTTCTCAGTTATATGTATTACAGTCCAGTGTAAAATGGAGTGGTTTGCGGTAAAATAGCCGCCATTTAAAGACTACGTTTTTTTCTCAGTTATATGTACTACAGTCCAGTGAAAAATGTAGTGGTTTACGGTAACATAGCCACCATTTTAAGACTACGTTTTTTTCTCTGTTATATATACTACAGTCCAGTAAAAAATGGAGTGGTTTGCGTTAAATTAGCCGCAGTCTAAAAATTCCTTTTTTTTCTCTCAGTCATATATATTACAGTGCAGTGAACAATTCTGTCGTGTGCGGTATAGTAGCCGCACTCTAGTGTTGACACCAACAAGTGACCAAGTTAGTTAAGGTAGCAGGGGAAGCACATAAAATTGTACACTGATACAGCATGGCGGTGAACCCAGGGTGACCAAGTTACACTCAGGGAGCAGGTGAAGCACATACAATTTTACACTGATACAGCATGGCGGTGAACCCAGAGTGACCAAGTTACACTCAGGTAGCAGGTGAAGCACATACAATTTTACACTGACACAGCATGGCGGTGAACCCAGAGTGACCAAGTTACACTCAGGTAGCAGGTGAAGCACATAAAATTTTACACTGATACAGCAGGCGGTGATACCA